>JAGVSQ010007809.1:0-14966 GCA_022683975.1 Rhyacophila evoluta
CAGTTTTAAATAATTTAGAATTTAAAATCAATTTCCATCAAGCACCATCAGTCAAGAATATTAAAATTAATTTGAATAAAAAATGACTTTGGATCTATTCCAGTCAAAGTTGGGTAATAAAACTAGTAGTCGACGTAGCAGAAATTAAGTACATCCAAAATTACGCGTGAATATGCACGTGCAGCTACTGGCTGTCTTATGACTTCCTGCAAGTGTGCGCAACTATTAATTCGGCCATTAATGCTGCATAAAATATGTGGGATTAGATACTATAAGGGTTGAGAGATTGACTGCCAACCAATAATCGTGAATAATAATCTATAAAGATAAGTCTTTATATGATACTGATCATATGTTTTATATTTAAATACGATTATCCCAAAAACTCATTTTAATGACCTAAAGCTTTCTTCAAGTATGTAATTGTTATTAAAATATATTTTTAATTCACTTTTTCAAATATGACAATAAAAACAATCTTCAGAGAGCCATTCAAATTTGAACGATGTGAATTAACAAAATGGATTAACTAAATTAAATTCACACGGGTATTTCTTTCCTAAATGAACAATCGTTCATCCCAAAATTAGGCCGTGCATTTTATTAAGGAATCTTAAATTTAATTTGATACCTCATTTAGATTTGTTTTCATATATTCGTGATTACATAGTTAATTATATTAAGCAGAATATCGGATGGCGTATCCTATGAATCTATCAAAATGTCCGCAGTTGCACGCTGTTTATTCAGGAGAGTGCGTGACTTTACGAACAAGCGACTGACTGACTTGTTGATTGTACAAAGCGTGTAATTAAGACGTTTCACTTAAACTTCATATTATTATGTTTAATCAAGATCTTAGAACAATAAAAAATCTACCCAATCAACTAGACAGCAGTAAAAATTTAGTGGACACAACAATTTTAGACTTTCTTCTACGCGATGTTCTTTTGATCGTTTTTTCAATACTCGCAGCGCATTATCTAGCGTGTAAAAGTTGTCTTTATGCGAAATTAGCTTTCTTCATATTTAATGTCTTTAATTAATTTTCTATCATGACCATATCGTTACCTTTTCAATGTTCTTGACATATTCAGTTGCTAGTAAATATTTTTGAGAATCTTAAGTATTTCATCTCTTCGTTGGCCGAGAGGTAAGCGCGCGCTCTGGCACTAAAAGATACGAGTGTCAATCGCACAGCTGCATTAGGATTTTAAAAATTCTAAGATGAAAAACTACTCAATACTAACTGTCAGCGAACCTGTGTGGGATTTTTTTTTAAATTTGTTATTTATAATTTTTTTTAAATAAGTATGCAGGACTGGATGCCCATTGGGTAGAGCAATTGTCTGACTAACGATTCTCGTGAAAAATAATATGTCAAGACATTCTCACATTGCGGAGATCCATACAGTCCACTCGGAGTGGATATCTTCACACTGTGTATATCCATATGCTCCACTTTGGAAGTAAACATGGAATATTTTTTAAAAGTTATTATAATGTTTATGCCTGCAGATTTAGTTTAATTCCTTCCATTTGTCTTTTATACATACGTGGCATTACAAACAAATACATATTACCTTAGTTAGAATGGCTTTTCGTCCCAAGGGCCTGCATGTTATAGAGGCTACTGAGGCACAAGTCCTTACTATAAAACTGCCTTTTAAGGAAACTATAGTCGCTATCAAAGTAGGTTCGCTTATGTTAACTCCAAGGGCGTCTATTGCCTGAGGGATTAAAATTATTATCATCTAGCAAAATAACTATCATATTTACATCCCACTGTTTAAATTTTATAATTGAAATGAATTTATCATATTTGCGGCTTACTACACTTATCCTTCTTATTACCACTTACGGCAACACTACTCTACTAGGATAGAATATAACTAATTGATTCAATTAAATCATGAAAATTATTTATGATTATTAAATAAAATTGAAAAACAATGTGTTGCTTTGTAAGAAGAAAGAGTTCTGCAATCATCCAACGCGTTATTCACACAGATTTTCCTGCAAATAAACATAGGTACGGAAAATTATTATTTGGCTATTGGTAAAATGTAATCGGTCAAACATATTCAACAAAGTCACTTTCTTAATACACATCAGGTGTGAAGTTTTAGCATTCGACCGTTGATTTGTAATTCTGACTAAAATAAAGAAATCTTTACTATCCACAAATCAGGCTAATACACGTGAACGCTTTATTGCATTAATCCAGTTGTATATTGAACAAATATAATATTTCATCGATTCCTTTGCAACGAGTAGATTCCCCTGATACATACAAATGAAGGATACTTCTTAGTTATGCTATCAGTATGCAAATCTGATTAATTTTCCCACGCAGTAGATGCCTCGAGGCGCCAAATTATGTAGGCATATTATCCAGTGCTCGATTTGAATAGCTAGATACGAGTTACACTTCGCGTCGATGCTATATTATATTGATACCTGTTTCATTCCGGCTCATCTCGAACTCAAGATCTCTCTGTTGCATAATATGTGTCATTGCAAAAATAACATATGTCCCGATTATGTAATATCTATTAATAATATAAATAAGACACATTGATAGTTTGGTATTAATTATGAGAGACTAATTTATATATATATTAAATTATAAATATTAGAGTTTTCAAAACTTTGTCCGGCGTATTACACCAAAATATATCTAATAGGTTACCTCAGGTCTATAATATATATTGTTGTATTCGTGAATACTTTTGCCGTTACGTGAATCTTGGAAATTATTATATATCACCCATTGATATCCAGTAGATAATCAAGCGTGTTTGTGAGTCGCCTTGAAGTAAAGCTTCCAGATTCGAATATTGTAATTCCATAAAACATTATTTACACGCTCTAAATGTGCTTTCAAGTGCAGGATGACTTGATAGACTGAAAATTAGTCCTCGTAAAAATAATCCATGCTGTATATCGCCACACTGTAGAAGCCTGTTTGTTTATGGTGGATGGTTATGTAAGCTATTATGAAATATTTTTCTTAATAAACAGTGGTTAACGATTATTTTTATTATAAAATAATTTAGCTTGCAAAATTTAGATTTTTAAAATATATACAATATTTTATTTCAGTTATTATTTCAAATCAATCTCCTTCAAACACGCTCCGGTTGATACTTGATATGTTAGGAATATTATTTCTATGGCCCAGTGCTGGGACGCGAGCTATAGAATGGGAAACACTGAACTATATCCCATTTGAAATGTTGTTAATGATGAGACATGACACTATTCAGTGTGTTGAACTTTATGTTTTCTGTACACATTTGGATTAATATCACGTAAGTCATTTTTAATATGCGATGCCGCTAATTATCCTTCGCTTGTCTTGTGAACATCTGCCGGTCATTTGCGATGTTTGTTTATATTCGTAAATATCATTCGTTCATAATCCATTAAACGAAAATATGATAAATTATTTCATATTGTACGATTATTTTTGTAATCCGTCTCAATGAAAAAAATATATGTTTTTTATGATAGCAATACTAAACACGATATCTTTTAACATATTCACTATCTATTTCTTAGATTCATCTCAATGTTTGATATTCATTTTCAAAAAAAAATAATATTGATCACATTAATTGTACTTATTAAGAATACGACACGTGTTCCGTCTACATAAATTTAGTATAATTAATTATTCAATTATTGTAAAATTGAGTTGTGTCGAGTATAATGATAATACATTTACTTAGCCAATGACAATTCAATTGGTTTGAAATCTACGAATTTCACTATAACCACAATAATTATCATATTAATCGACGTAATAGGAAATAAATATCGATATTATTTGTACATCAAATTACATTTCAATACAAATATAAAACATTAAAAAATATACCCAGGCAATTCAGCTTATCAAGATTCGAAAATAGCGTTAGGCTATTTATTCACTGTATCTATGAACAACAATAAAAAAGAAGAAGACTAGCAACCCACCAGGAAACTAGCTGAATAGAATTGTTAGTAACTGCCGTTTACTCGGCGTATCTCAATTATTAGTGGTTACTCTGGATAGAAACGGATGGTCCGAACTATTGCTAAAAGGCCGGACCCACCTCGAGTTGTCGTATTCGTGATAATGATGAGAATTTATTATTAAACAAATCTTGTTCTTTTATACTTTATATACAAATATTTTAATTTTATTATGCGTTGGTTCCCAGTAGGAGAACCATGAAAGATACGTGTAAGGAAGGTCAAGGAACTCAAGGAAGTAATTTTTCATTTACTTTAACTTTAACAATACTTATATTTTGTTTTAATATACCATACATTTATTTTCATTCAACAAATAAGTAATAAGTGGTCTGCCGGCTTTTGAAAATGTGAAATTAGGTTGTAGAAAATATAACCACTCCCAAAATTCTGATTGCTGCCAAATCTAACATAATGCTACAAATTTGTATAAATTTTATTGTTACTGTCAAGAGTTTGGCATTTTCCAATTCTATTATATTATATTAATACAATGGTATGAATAAATGGATGTACGCAGATGCCAAGAAGAGTGAATTAAACCGGCCGCTTTGGTCTTTGTGCGCGTGTCAATTGTAAAAAATGGCGATAAATTATAAAACTCACTCGACAGAAATCTTACCACAATTGCGTGGAGTCGTCACCTTATTTTGTTTATTTTCCTGTTGGAATCCTTAACTTCTTTCAACAAAAAAATCACCATCTGTCGCCAGAACTGTTCCGCGCTCGACGAAAGTGAATGCAGAATGTTTTCTTTTAAAATAAAATTATCATCAAATAATTTATCACTATCGGAGTATTTATTTTTCTATTTAATATTCGCAGTGCTTTATATGCGTGCCTAAAGGTTGATCTTCAGCCGTTTGATTTTCTTCACCTGTTTCAAGTCAACTTTTGTCATATTTTTTATGGTGATAATAATGAAAATAGTAATGCAATGTATGTATCGATATTTTTGGTGTAAAATCAGTAGGAAATATCTTAAATGAAACAACCAGTCTGAATTTGTGGGAAAATTATTAAATACTCTCCATTATTTCGATGGCTTTCCACCGAGAATTGTAAACCTGTATATTAGTTAATATACATATTTCTTATTCACCTGGTGTTTATTTTAAAAGCCTCTCGAAGCACACTCTTCATCCACCATGGTACATGGATAAGTGTGCTTTCCTGAATGTGAGTTCGCTACTTTACCATTCGTTCGCGTCTGGGCACAGGTCAATGGGCATAGAATTTATTATGCGATTTCTTATGACAGTCTCTACAGATTCATTAATATCTTTATATTTATCTTATATACGAAAAACGGTAATACACCTGGTGATGATGCCTTTCCCATAAGAAAACATAGCCATGAATCATCCATTATTCAGTGAACCAACAAATCTCCTGTAGTTAATGATGTATCGTCAATAGAAACCAGTCCAAAAAATGTTATCTTCAGTCAATTGTAAGTGGCGACTACTTACTTGTCTTGGATAAAATATGAAGATTGGTGGTTGTCTATCATTCATTTTTTTTCTATCCATGCTCTCTCGATATGATACGCGTACGTGAAATTTTACTCAACCAACAGGATTCAAAGCGGCAACCGATCGTCAAACGCTATCTATAATATATTGGACGACAGATGACAATATTTAATACATAATGTCATAATTTGACTACTATCGCTGATAATCAATTCGTGCGATTGATCTCCTCTTTATGATACGGTATAATAAAAAAACAGTGGGCCATTTAAATTGAAATCGAGCTTTCACGGCAATTGTTCCGGTCTTGTTTGTTTTGATGATTGGTGCTGCGGAGATTTCAATTTCTGTGGTGCTATTCTGTGCCGCCGTTCTGATGTCTGGCTGCCTTGACTTCTGTCCGCCCCAATGCAAATATCTTCAGGCCAATTTAAACCATTTGCATATCTGATAGTTGAGCGTCCCTTGTTGATACTCGGTTGCGCCTAGTTATATATAATAATGAATTATTATTCAATGTTTCAAACACGTTAAGTTTTTATTTTGTTCGCTAGTTTCCTTTTTAGGCAGTCAATCGTCATCTTATTTCGTTTTCTTTTTATTTTCTTCAAAGTACTGTCTCTCCAATGAAGAACCTCCAATGGCGGAAACAGCGAAGTTATGCTCTAAAAAAACCATCTAGAATCTTCAAATGCACCATGCATTTCTCGTTTCTTCTTTCTACATGCTCATTCACTTAACGCAGTTACTTCTGCTTTCTCTCAGAAAATGTGCAAAATAACTGCGAGTAATATTAATGTAATTATTTTTTGTTTTTAGCAGCAAGCGGCGCTAAGAGCACCCCCCGGTGCGCCGCCCGCGGCCGCAGTCGCCCCCTTCCCCGCCCAAGGTCAAGCCTCTCACCGGCCTCAGCAGCAGAGACCCTTGCCGCCCCCTCGGACCCGCACCCAGCCGACCGATCCGAGGGTTCACCTACTCCAACGGTCAGACGGACATGGCTTCGGATTCACGCTTCGCCATCTCATCGTCTACCCTCCTGAATCTTATTCGGTAAATAATTAAGTCTCTATAAAACCTGTCAGTCTCTGCTTGGAAGTATAATAGATTATTAGTGCACATTTTTTTTCTGTCAGTTCGAGTGGTGTTCTCTAAAGCTTTATAATAGTATGCCTTACCATCCATAGATATTATATACAGGGCCGTGTCATGCTATGAAAAAAATTGAGAAACCAGAATTTTTAGGAAAGCGTGAAAAATATTTTCGGCGCACATGAGGGGCGGCATTTTAAAGATTTACATCATACTGAGAAAATATACCTCACGGCCCTGATTATATACTATAATAGTTATGAGTCAGTAAGAAAAGAGTGTTTAAATTCTCTCACTGATATAATATTCACTCGAATGCGGAATCACAGAAATAGAAAAAATAGCACATTTCATTTTTTCAGGATTTGTTATACGATGGACGGCACGCGGCCGTCGGCGCCGTCGATGAGCCCATGGACACGATCTTCGTGAGGAGCGTGCTGTCGGGCGGCGCGGCACAACGGGCGGGAGTGCGGCCGGGCGACCGACTCCTGGCCGTGGACGGCCACTCCGTCGCCAGCTGGCCTTACGCGCATCTCGTGCATTACATCCAGCTTGCGCCTCGTCTGCTCAAGTTGCACGTTGTGCCCAAAGAGGCTGACGTGCTGCAGAAGGTAAGCTTTATGTGCTGTCAACCAAATTGTCCAATATTTGCTTTCCATCTGATCATACCCAAATTATCTTTATTACTTTGATATGGCAAATACTATATTCATGGGAACTCAAATAAACAACCATGTCATCATAATAACAATTACCAACATTGGTAAAACAGGTGTAGTGTAGGAAATTCTCTAATGTCAACGTGTAGCTTACAGTGGTATTTTTATTTATTCAAATATCTAGATACCGAGCCCATCAGTCAGTCAATTAACACAGTGCTCCGTAACCACATATTAGTGTGCCCCCGGGTCAAGCTGAGTGCCGTGGCGCATTTCTCCAATAGAAAAATATTAAAAATACCGCCATACCAGCAGCATATCTTACTTTTTTACTCTGTAAAATTTTGGAAAAAACTAAGTGTGCCGTGATAGAAAAAAGGTTACGGAGCACTCGATTAATATACAGTTACATCTTTCAGTATGCCGAGAATTATAAAATTTAATAATTTAGCCTAAAATTATTCATAACCATTTGACTATTCCAGTATTTCAGCGAAGCCGCATACAATCCGGAAACAAATCAACGACCTCAGAATAAATCTCGAGAACGACGAACGAGTGCCGGTGAAATGCCGCTAGCAAGAGAAGCAGTTGGAATGGCTGCCAATGGAGCCGCAGGAGGCGCGCATGTTCCATATGCTACCCCTGCCCACCTCCATTATAGACCTATTGACCCCGATAATATTAGGCCTCTCAACTATTCCTCACCCGCAGAACCACAACCCAGGCTAACAATGGACCGCCGGAAGTTGGATCCCAGGAACAATGTATCCGATAACGGTGTTCGGGAGTTCATGGACCGAATGCATCCAGGCGTCTTACCTGGTTCCGGATCAGACATAATTACCAAAGCCGCAGAAGCCCGCCCTCAAGTGCCTTCGAACGACGCCTCTCGAGCGATGAGGCGATCCAGTGATGGAGCCCGAATACAAGCCGAATCCTCCCCTTACTATGGTTCCCCGCCTTCCAGTCCCTTCAACTCCTCGCGAGACTCTAATTCTGTCTATAACAGTGGAGAGTCTATGAACTCTTACAGAAATCAAAGGTCTAACATGGGAAATGATTACCCTGCTTCGTCAACTCCTTTGAATCAAATGCGGCTCATGAATACCAATAATGGTAGAATTTTACAATATCCAGAGAATTTACCGGCACAGTACACAAATAGATTTAATTACGATGACAGACGCGAATCGAATACATCTTTGACTTCATCGGCTACAGAAAGTAAAGACAGTCTGAGTTCATTTGAATCCAACTCGACCGTTACTGGACAGGAAACGGACGATTCCATTTTCTTATCTAGAATACGAAAGAGTCTCGAACAGAAAGAGGCGTTCCTTAGAAGACCGAGTCAACCAACAGGATGGGTCACGCTGGAAGACCATCCTACCGCTGTGATTCAACAAAAAGAGTTCTACCCCCGACCGCAGAAGCTGCATAAATCTGTCTGGCCTCCTTCATACCCTGCCGATCATTCCCAGGTCAAGGATAAAGAAAATATTCAAGATAATGTCCAACCAGTGTTAGATTTTTTTGCTATTGATGGTGAGATTGTGAATCATGCTGGTACAGTGCAATCTGGTGAGCCTTCAAGTGGTGCTACAAATGTGGACTCTAATAAATCAAGTGCGGCAAAACAGAAGCATGATAAAAACGCTTTTGTTAGTACTCTAAGTAAAATTCATGAAAACACTTCCGTTTCGAATGATAGTTTTGGAAGTCTGACAAATGGCTCGCCTGCATCTCCCAATTCATTAGAAGCAATGTTACAGGATAAAAGGTTTGTAATATCTTTATTTATTTACATTTTATAAACAAATTTAGTCCTTCCATATCAAAATGCAAATTTTGTTTGTTTTCTAGAAATATTCTTCTTTTCCCTAAGTGACATTGTCTTTTAATGGTTGCATATTAGTAATAATATTTTGTAGTTCATTTATTCAAATATCTTACAAATGTTCTTTTGTTCAAAATTTCCTAACTAATTTTTTGATACATCCGTTAACAATTTCATTACTAGTCTAATCACTGAGTCTTTCAAGGAGCTAGACTTCTCTCTGTAACAGTGAGGATAATACATAATGAGAATATAATGAATCATGGTTCGAAAGAGAAATTTTATTACTAAATATATAATTTGATAATAATACAACATTTTACCTTTTCAAACTACATGAAAGTTAAAATGGATTTTTTTAATCTAAAGCAATCGTTGTGTGCATGGTAAAAAGTTATTTTTCTTTTATTGTACCAAACCTTGGATTTGTTTCGATTAGGTATCCAATTGCTCCAGAAGTACAGATAGTTACGAACAGAACCAAGCAGTTTGAGTCACAGCCTCCAGGAGATAGGCTTGCAATGTACAAGAGTGAACTGGCCCGCCTAAGTACGAAGAAACCAGAACCCACCGTTGCTCTCAGGCGAAAAGAATTTGAATCAAGAGGAGGTAAACGAGATGCCAAGAGTTTAGAAGCGCAACAGTCTTTAGAAGGTAATTTATTGTAGCATTTTTTTTACTTGTCATTATTTCCTGTAAACCAGTGCTCCGCAACAGCTGTGCCGCAGTACAATACTGTGCCACAAGGCAATGCTGGTTGTGCCATGGCACATTTTTCAAGTATCACAAAAACATAAGGAATGCTACCATAGTGGCCGCATTTCTTACTTTTTTACCAGTTAGTGGTATGCTGCGAAATTTTGGAAAAAATGTCAAGTGTGCCTTGAAAGATAAAAGGTTACGGAGCACTGATGTAAATTGTTTTTTTTTTATTTTGTTAGTTTAATTTGAAAACATTTTAGAAACATTTTTATAATCATTTTCAATATTTTCTTTTTATAGATGCTGATATGACCGATCCCAATCTTTCTGGCAACCAGATGTTGATAACGGGCAGTAAGCATCTGACCTGTCCCCCTCCGGAAGGATACAGTCCTGGTAATATTGTTTTGCAGGCTTGCTGTATATATTATTTTATTACCTTTATTAAATTAATTATTAAACTGTAACCAGATTTTTTTGTAATTTCTTACTTAGTTTCTCTAGTACCTGATATATAAAAATCCTTTTGTTGCAATTTTCGGCCGTATTGGAACATAAATAGTATCAATAAAAAACTATCAACAAAAGCGATTAATTCTCCATTAACTGAAACCATACTGGATCTCTCTTAAAATATTTTCTCGGAATTTGGTGAAAGGGCCATCCGGAAAGCAAACATCCTTTCTTTCAATCTCCATATAATTCATACTTAAATTTCTCTTTGTACCCCAGCGTTGACATATTTATAGCCTTAAATGGAGTTTAAATTATGGATTTTGTTGCCTGAAAATATAAAAATCTTTTTTATCTAATAATCATATCCATTGATCTGTGTGAACAAATTTTAATTACTTGCTTTTGATCTTTTCAGAATCTGAACGAGTTC
Source organism: Rhyacophila evoluta (assembly GCA_022683975.1). Classification (NCBI taxonomy): domain Eukaryota; kingdom Metazoa; phylum Arthropoda; class Insecta; order Trichoptera; family Rhyacophilidae; genus Rhyacophila; species Rhyacophila evoluta. The sequence goes on from JAGVSQ010007809.1 coordinate 10,675, forward strand.
ACGTTAGAATGCGGTCAAATTCCACAGGGAGTGAAGGATTACCAACAAGAAGAACCCATGCTTCAGGTATAAAAGTTTTCCTATACCTCAAAGCTTTCTTAGACTTAATGTTTTCTATTTGCACCTCCAAATGCACAGCCATCGGCCTTTGGTATCCTAGAAAATTATTTATTTAAATATTGGGGAACATAAGATAATGAGAAAATGGAAATATGATGAGACAATGAACCTCTCGGTTGCTGAATTTTTCAGGATTCATAGTCTTTTCCTGATTTTCCATAAATAATGAAAACAGAAGAGAAACACATGCCTGGACGTTACGTATCTAAGACTACTTCAGTACTTAGAATCTATAGAATAGATATCTCAACTCTCACTAAATCAATAAAAGTTAATATATTGGAGTTCAGCAATCAAACGACTAACATTGTTCTATTCTACCTTATTTTCCCTCATTTATAAAATAATATTATCTTATTAAGATCCTTTTCTAAGCAGAGTGCAGAATCGGAAGTCTCCCATCACCGCAAACATATCATAATACTTAAAAAATAATTCACAAAGCTTTTATTCTTATACTCGTCCCCTAGATTTACATACCAAATATGCTTTCAGTCAAAGTTCTGCAAATTGTCCAATCAGGTGATATTATTTAATTATGTTACTAATGAGACATTGTAATATTATTATTGTGTGCTATGACAATAATTACAAAAGTAATATACTGACAATTTTATCTGATTTTAATTTGCAGATCTTTTTACTGGCCCTCACTTAGATTTAGAAAACAGTGGAAATCATTTAATATGGAACTATTAAGACAAAATATATTTTGTGCAAACCATTTTAAAGAGATTTTTTATAAAATAGGAAATAAAAAAATTTAGATTTTACTCTAAATGGAAGTTTTGCTTGCCAATGGGTAATTCCATACAGTAACAATGTATTTGGTATTAACGCGTTATTATATTTAATTTATTTATCATATAGATAATTACATATTTCCTTTATAATGTGTGAAATTTTTCTGTTGTAAAATAAAAATCTAAATATTGAATCATATGGTGCCTTATCCGGGGCATTAAATTATTTCACTGTCACCGAATTTTCCAGGTAAATATTTTCCACTGACTATTTTTCTGACAGATATTTTTGTGATAACATGAATCATGAATGACAAACATTGTCCGCTCATATTGAAGTATCGGCAATCATTTATACTTTCGTTTATAATATCTTGCTATTTGCAACTATCCTCTGCAAATAACAAGTTATATTTATGAATTTCTTAGCCAAAAATTTATAACATTTTAAATATCACCATGCCATTGTAAATAATAAATACACTGATTACTGATATTTTTTTCTTCATAATATTGTGAATATCAGCTCTATGGTGAAGTTCTATTATATTTCATCTTTTCGCATTTTTTTTCACTAAGATTATATTATTTATTTTTTATGAGTCAATAATTATTCATAAAATTTTAGCATGTATTCGTAGATTGAATACATTTATTATTCTCAATCTGATTATGAAACTACTCATTTAAATCAATTTCTAACGTATTCTAATGTAAAATAGTCTAATGCAACCCCATTAGTCACACTCATAATCATCACACACAGATTGATAAAGCTTTGTAGTCTCCACTGGTAATACTCCCCATCAGATTTTACTATGCACCAAAATAAAAGAACTTGTACACACAATTCCTCTAATGTAGAGGAATCTTAACTTTCAAAGTAGAATTGAATTACTACTGTGAAATTTTGCATAGTGAAAAGTGGAGTTTTTTTTTATTGGTAAAAGCAATATCATGTGTATAGTATCAAAAGTTTCCGGGTATATAATGAATTTAAGCCTTTTTCATTCCCTTTACCCATTGTGATTTGGGTTTTGAAATGTATTGACTCACTTTTTATAATGGCTATTATCATAAACAGATGAGAATGCATTTAAATACATGGAGCACCTTAATTTCTTTTTGTAAATTACATTTCCATGATCACTTGCATTTTAACATAGAGCAAATCTTAGCTTCATGTTTAATATTATCTCATCCTTGGCAAGGATTAAAACAATGATGGTTTTTGAGGCTTTTTTCTTCACTTGCTGTTCGCTTTCAAGCCCCGTAAGATTTTTTGTTGTGCTTATCTCAAGATGGCAGCTACGTGAAACGAAGATTTGCACTCAGCAAAGAAGACATGGAGGCGTTGATCCACTCTAGTAAAGAAAACGGAGTCGGCAATGAAAACAATTGCAATGGGAAAACGGCGCCTCCCACGCAATGTGATAGCAAACAACAAGTTCCTAATGGCTTTAACAATGTCAACCGTGATAGTAGTAATAATAAAACTAAAAATGAAGGCTCCATAGTCAATCCAGATATGAAAGGCGACGAGAGAAGAGAAGCGAAGCAGGAAATAATGACCACAATGTTGCCTACGAACAGCTTGAAGCGTGAAAGTCAGAGTAGCGCAAGGGATAAGAAACCGGAGAGGCCGAATCAGTTGAGCCTGGCCCCGGGCGGAAGTTTTGTCTTTCCCGGCGGGCTGGGAGGGCTGCTGGCCTTCGCCTCGCCCCCCACCACGCCTTCATCCCCCCCTTCGCAGCCCCACTCGCCTTCAGGTCAGCTCACTTCCTCTCTCGCTGGACTGGACTTTACTTTAGTTGCATCTCCGCTCTGGCATGGAAGCATGGCATTCACTAACAACTCCATCAATATTATTATTCTTATGTTAATCTTTATCCATAATCTAACTTGTTTTTAATATTCTGACCGAGCATACTTCATTTATGAGAACATTTAAGATGTGATATTTTTCATAATGGAAACAAATATTTGAACGTTAACTTTAAGCTGAAAATATCCATATCATTAGTTATTTATATTATACTTGACTATTTATGGAATAATATGAATGATACACAAGCTGTATATAAGTGAGCTCTGTATTATAGCTAAATTAGTTCAGCAGCCTAGTTTGATTTGCAGAAATACTGATAATAATTTACAAATAGATAGGGCTTTCAAAAGCATATTAGTTATTTAAAACATTAAAAGCATTGAAGCTACCAGCTAGATTAGATTGTGGATAATTGTTTTATTTGTAATTGTTAAACCAATGATAATATTGGTTGGAATGTTAAGTGTTTTTTTTCTGTTTAAAAATTATTAATTTAACCGATAATACTCCCATAGAATAGTAAAAGGATATTACGGTAATGGTTAGTTCTAGTTGTGAAACTAATCGATAGTGTGGCGCTGAATAGTCATCAAAATATGATTGCTTAAAATATCTTTAGGATTAACAAATACCCATGAGTATAATTTATATTACAACATTGGTCCAAGTTTTTTGTAATTTTTCTTGTTCTCATAAATTTAAAAAGTGCCTTCTCCTATCTTCATGAAGACAAAATGTATTTAACCATTCTTAATCTTTTATTATTCTATGCTATCAACAGAAAAATGCATTGTGAAAAAGACATTTTGAACACTCCAATTATTGTCAACTGTTAAAAAACCTTTTTATTAATTTTATTTAACTAAATTATATAGATTATGTATTGCTTTAAATGCTTTTGAATGCTTTCTTCATACTTTGTTAATATTTCCCTGCATTGTTATAATAAATATTAACCCAACTTTTTGTATTGTAGGAAAATTGTGAAAAGAATGGCCTCTTAATGTAATATTTGTCTCAACCTAATAAATTCTTACTGTGTATTTTAATTAATTATTTTGTGATTGTTCAACTTTAAAAATCTATTTGAAATGCCGTGTTGTGTATTAAAAACAATTTTCACACCATTTCTAATGCTGCCATTAACTGTACCGCAAAAATATAAACATATATTTTAGCAAAAGTATTTCCTCTGTTATTCTTTTTCATGCATTTTGTTATACTTACATAACACACATGAACTGAAAATAATAAAATCACATAAAAATAATCTTCTGACATTATGGAACTAATTTTATACCATACTTAAATTAATCAATAAAGCTGTCTTTTTATTTACATATTTTTTTTCTTATTTTTAACAAACATACTGTTCGCAGGTATTTTAATGGATGATGGTGTTATAAGGAGACAAAAAAATGCTTCAAATCTTGGAGGTAATATTCGGTAACCAGACTACTGCACGCATGACAGCTGCTCACATGACAAGTGTTCACATGACAAGTGTTCACATGACAAGTATACACATAGACAACTGCATGCATGGCATCTGCGCACACATTGAAGTGCTCACACCAACACAGAAATTAATATTAAGACAT
>JAGVSQ010007810.1:0-10402 GCA_022683975.1 Rhyacophila evoluta
TTAGAATTTAAAATCAATTTCCATCAAGCACCATCAGTCGAAAATATTAATTAAGCAATAACAAATATTGTTTATATTTTGATTTACTGAGTTTATATTACACAAGTCTACATTTAAAAAAGTATACATCTTTTACTGCGTGGGTAGTTAGTTAGAAGAGCTATTGTATTTTTAACAAGAAATATATGTATCATCCGTATGATAAATAGGTTTCGCCAAATTCTTCAAAATAGTCAGTGACTGTAGCAACGTTATTCATTCTTTACCAAGCTTTTTTTCTAGAATAGTATATGAAGGTATTGAGAAAACTGAGAACGTGTTAAAATAATTTGAAGTACAATTCGTGTATATTCACTATTGCAGTGACTTTTGAATTGTATATCTTAATTGATAGAGTTTCTGGTTTTTATTTATAAATCTTAATCGATTTTCTTTCAATTTGTCCTTAATCTATTCATGGGTGTCATATTATGGGACACTATTGTATGTATCGCCTCGCCCTTTTTTGTCCTAAAGTAAAATAAAATCCTGATTGTGTCCTGGGATTCCCAAACAGAAGCAATTCTAACTTACAAAATGGTCCTGGTCATGTGGCTTTTTTTATCTGTAGACTATTTTGACATCATACTCCAATATATTATATAATATCAGTGTATTTTCATTTTTATTTACAGCCACGAAAAAAATGCAATAAGCCTTCATTGCGATCAAAGTGCGTCGAAATGTCAATTTTCACACGCGTGAGATTTGCATAGCGTGCTTAATTTTTCGTAAAAGATTAAATTTCAGATGCCTTCAATTTGACCAGAGTTCTTTTTAAAATCTTAACTAGTAAAGTTGCTATTTTCTTAATTTCGATCGTTAAAATTCACAAAACTTTTCGAGTCTAGCCTTGTATGTTTTTGCATTTAAAATATTCTACATGAATGTTTATAGTGATTGATACAAGTAATAAAAATTCTGTAAAAATAAATGTTATTTCAATTAGCTATTTGTCCTGTTTGCCTCAATAATTTAACAAAAGCCCTACTTGTAAAACTAAATGTATGTTCACCATTAAATAAATCAAATATACAGTCGACTGAAAAGTGCCACATTTATTGCCAATGAATTTCATTTAAGACCGTGTAAATAACTCCGAAATGGGTAATTCGAAATAGTTACCCAATTATTTCAGAGGGTAATTCAATATCAGCATTGCAATGTGCATATTTAATTGACCGCTTTTGTCTAACAAGCTTAATTTTGTAGGTTTATGTTTGCCTTGTAGTGAACGGTTACAGGTTTGAATCTAAATAAAAAATGTATATATTTTAAATCGTACTGTAATCTTAAATATTGACAATCTAGTGTTTAGGTCTTTGGCTAATAATCAGAGTCTTTACGTCATGAATATTCGATGCACAACATTTTAAATAGATTTTATATTACAATTAATTTATGTTCTCGATAAGATATCATACAAGTAATATCGACTATTGCCCAATATTGGAATTAAGAAAAATTGAATAAATGTCCCGTTCCATTTAAATTATGTTATATTTATTAAGAAGAATGAAGAGAATGATTATTTAGGTTTTTTTTTTGTGTTTTTCATTGTCAAAAGTTATTATTTATAAATATTACAATCTTGAACACAGTAAATTGGTCTCACATACAAGTTATTTATATTCTAGATGTGTTTTTGTATAAAGAAATATAATTTTCAGCCACTTTGCGTATGAGAAACGTTCCCCGCCGCAATGCAAAAATATTATCTTTCCAAATTATTAATTATTTTCTTCTCTCTTTTTCGCAGGTAAGGAAAACTCGGCGTAGGCATTTTCCACTTTTCCAGCGGATCCAGCCAGCTGTCGCCGAGGCCCCGAGGCATTCTGGGTCTCGAGAAACAACAAGAGGTAGGGAGGGCCTACAATAGACCCATTGTGGAGCTGTATATAGCCGTATTGTGTTCTGCGTTAGACACAGGTACAGGTGGATGGGGTATTGCTACAGTGATACGCAATTTAAATTTTAAGGACCTTCACAAACGTTACTCTGCTTTATAATAATCCTGACATACTCATACAATTCAACGTGTTTCGCTTGCACCATCAAACACTATAGTATCTTTTACAATGAGTAAACTATAACAAATGTATCAAGCATATATTATAACTCGTACGTACACAATATTTCACTTAAATATAGTGTTAAAACTAAAGCTTAATATGATACTGATTTTGAAACAATCTACTTCATCACCAATAATCAAATTTTATATAAGTGCCATACGCTTTCAATGGATAAGTTATTTGCATCTGTCATGCGTTACAACACATTTGTATAAATTAACCTGTCTAGTGGTGCATTAACCACCCAGGTGTAACTGAATGCATTTTTTCGATGATTTGAAAGTAGTAGTAAAAATTTGACTTTGGCTCACATATAATATCTTTGTGGTGTACAGAATTTACGTAACAGGAGTATTTTTTTCAATTAATAACTATGATTTCAATTTGGATAACTTCTAGTGAAACGTAATATTTTAATTTAGCAATTGTAATATAAAAAAAATAAACAATACACTTAATAAATAAAAGCTCATGAAGTTAAAAATAGTTTACTTTTTACTATTATAGATACTATAAAGAGTTTGCAATCATATTTATTACGTTATATCTCTCGTATAAAGCTTTTATTAGCGACTCCAAAAAGCCCATATTCATGTTGTATTACATGCATGCTTAAAACCATCGATAAACATCAAATTCTGTTGAGTAAACTTTCGTAAATCGAAACCAGTTTTATAAATCCAACGCTCATAATTGAGTTTCGGTTTTATAAGCGTATTGAAATATATATATGAAAATAAATAAAAACGGTGGCAATGAAAATATTTTTAAATGGCTTCAGTGTTTAAATTCAAAACACGAGATCGAATATGTTGGACTTTTATGAAAGTATTTGTTTGCCAAGTGATTTTACACGTGGGGACTGTTTGACATAACTGCATTGTGTGGGCCCCGCGGTGTGATGGTGTTTGCATTGTATTTCTCTATTAAATTTTGCGTGAGCCTTCGCCGACGATTGATGGCCTCGGCAAGGCGCGCGCCCCACTCCCACGATCCTTTGTGCTGTGATGATTTAAGAACATCCCTTAATTAGTTGGACGTTTTTAGGTAAAACGGTCGATTTTTCGCTCAAAGGCCCCGCCTAACAATGGATCACTTTGTGGGTCGGAAGTGTCATTCAAAATACTGTTTACTGATTAAATAACCAAGGTAACTCGTTACCCTTTGTATTTCCAATTTTTTGTATACCAGAGAATCTCTCCTACCATAACTCACAAACTACATTATTATATAAATATTTTTCACTGTAATATCTGTACTTGAGGAGCTGGCGAATTCAAGTTACAAATTTTACTAAATGAGTTAGTTAATGATGACATGTAGTAATGATCATGTTTATCAATCATTAGAAGAAGAAAGTTGTATCATAAATATCGAATTGTATTTCTATGTACTAACGCATTCGAACCATAAGTACTCATAAGTTGTAATTAAAATACAATCGATTGATTTATATTGCATACTTTTTCAGTGTATATGAAAGTTATAGAAGTTTGAGTAAAGCAGTTTTTTGGCTCTCCTGAACATTTTGCTTTACGTAGTATGTATCCGTACGCTTTTCACATACAGATATTTATACTAAATAATTTTACTTATACCAATAATAAAAACTTAAACAACACCATATGTATATGATATGTGTAGCTTGTTCTCTTTCGCCTCAATAACATGAAAGTTTTTCTTACAATTTGTCTATTTTAAATCTTTATATCTCAATAAATTTTAATGGCAACTATTTATTTCAAATTCAATTTTAAACAAAGATATTTGTTATTAAACGTTAGTAATAAATTGTCTTAGAACTTCAAATATACTTTTTAATGAATTATAAATGGAAATTAAAGAACATTTGAACTTAGATAATGGAAATTACTATTGATATCATATTATTGTATATGCTTGAAGAGATATTCAGTTAAATACAGAAAAATACGTATGAAATATTGTACAGTTATTTTACTGTCTAATTTGTATGTTTAATATATTAACAATATTCATAATTTTATAATAATTAAAATCTGGTTTTTCTTTTTTTTTTAAATAAAATTTCTAAACGAATATGGATAAAAACACGGATATTGATACAACAGGAAATAATTGTAAATAATAATGAAGATAGTTAAAAACCGTAATTGTTAAATATGTAATGCAGTATATTTACTCTTGTTACTGAACTGAACACGTTCTAGAGCAGTTAACATATAAAATAAATCAAATTAAGTCTACTCACATTATGATTTAAATATATACTAACCATCAATATGTTATAGTTTCAGTAAGTTGCTATAAAGTGTCATTATTTTCATATTTAGTTCGGTTTCTAAGCATTAAAGCTTCGAATGTAAAGAGTATGGAGCCCATCAGTATAAAAGCTAATTTTAGCAGATAATAAGGTGTCACTTATTTTCGTGTAGATTGATTGTTAGTCAGTTGATTGAGTCCTCATCACCCACCAACAATTGATAGGCTATTTTTTAAGTGACAAATATGTATATATGATACTCGCAAAATACTGTAACATTCTTTAAGAGTGAGTTTCTATCGTTAGGTTAGTCTCACATAAAGCATTATGAAAAGACATTTTTCAATAACTCATTCAAAAGGGTTTCGAAAAAATCTTTCACAGAATATTCAACCCTTGCGTAAGTAGGTACATACTTTCGCCTCGCGTCAACTTTTCCTTGATATATTATGAACGAGGCTATCTTTCTTCTTCTTCGCATCTGTAGTTTTTTTTTCTTCAAATTTCCGAAAAGAAAACATCACGCTTAGCATTTTCTACCTTCTGCTTGTTGCGTGCTTGTTGGAGATTTATGCTTTTTTATGGCCGCCGAGAGATTTACAACAATGTAATTCCACACTGAAAACGAGAATGAGTCTTGTTCAACGGGATTGGTCTTTTGGTGTATTTTGAAACTTTTTTAAGTAGAATTTTACAACATCGATAAAATGAATTAGCTTTTTGATGAGCTTAAAAACTTTTCCAATTCTATTAATATCAGTAAAATTGTAATTACACCGACACAAAAACACATTTTATGTAACTGGAGACTTTCAAAAATATTAAATCGAATCGCGAAGATTTTTTTAGCTTCCAACTTTTTAGCTACTGTTTATTTTTATAGTAGTCTTTTTTCTTCTTATTTCATACCCCACTCCTTAAGTGAATTTTCTGAATATCACATGGCATCTTCAAAGAATTACTAACATTCTAATGCAATACCAGTATTTCGTAGCTCTGCTGAACGTATTTTTTAGATAGTATTTGGTAACTTTCCAGAACGCCAAAATTTGATTGATTCAAAAAATAGACAGATCAAGATAAAACTCGGTGGTACTCATAGCACGCACTCGGATAAGGTCCATGTGGTGGTCTAATTTATTCTACACCCACACATATCTGGCTAGCTTAATTACGAGTCTTATAAGTCATAAAAAGTAGCTTCGGATTTTATATATACGGTACTTCTTAGTGTGATGAACTAATTAATTAATAGCTGACTAACTGAATATTACAATTATAATAAATCTATAAAAAATTTCAAATTATTTCTTTTTATTATATATATTGAAAAGAATCTTACAAATCTTCTTTATAATAAATATTATAATATTCGAATTTAAAAAGAAATTAGGCATAATCATTTTAAATAAGTGTTTATTTATTAGAATATTGCTTCCTTTCAAATTTCAAAACTTCGTTTTACTAATGCATTCTTTATTGTAAATCCATTATCATGATATATTTTTGGGGGCGTACGCTTCTTGTTCAGCATTTTGTGTACGTGTAAACTAAACGTAAAAAGCTTGGGATATATTGTTACTGCAAACTTTAAAGCTATTCGATTGAAAGGCGTTCGTCTTCGGGAGCTTTTACTTTCACCGCAGGGTGGCGCTAGCGTCTCGCACGCTTTCACTGCAACAACTTTGTATTACGAGTCTTTATACAGCGTCTAAGAAAGTCAAGAATACTTAAATTTACAAAAAATATTTTAATTTAAAAAATATTTTATAATTGAAAGGTTTCACTCGTAATCCTGATTAATTTTATTTTAGTCTTTTAACCACTATCACGCACATGAATACGTTTGCAACTGTGAATTGAAACTAAATTTTGTTTGTATTTTATTTGATTTCTTTCAATTATGAAGTCGTATACCCACCCACACTGTGCTAACTGTTCAAACGTTAAACAGCAAAAGATGTATTTTATTCGTAAAAATAATAACGCGTGCTAAGAACGATCGCTTTGTTGTAACTTTCAAAAAGTTAAACCTATAAGTAATAACGTAATACAATAGTTTTTATGTCAAATACTATTGAACAAGATTTTCCTAACTCACCCTGTATTTTTATATGTTAACAGTATATTTTAATATGTATTCCATATTGAGAATCACTTAAACTTTACTTTTATTTACGTAATTTGCAAATTTTCTGACATAAATAATTGAATTGATTTACAAACTCCTATACATGTCTTCATTTGAACCTGTATAAGCAAGGGAAACCGTCTAGGGTAGAGGAATAAACAGTGTACGTACCGTACAAGGGTCGGTGGAGCACAATAGACGCCCCAGACAGATGAAAGCGACTCTAGCGCCAAGACGACATATTGCGGTGAACTTTGTAACTACTTTTAAGGTTTGCATAAGCTCGCTACACCATACCACTAACAGAAGACGTCCTTCTTTTGGCCGGTTTAATATTATGAGGGGTTATGAAAGACGGGGTTGTTTGGCTTTCATCATTTTCTAGATGGCCCGTTTGATGGATTTTATGATGATTAAAATAAAGTTTTTTATTATGAATAGTTGTAAAGTTTTACGATTATTTATTTTTGCTTTATCGCTCTTTACTTAATGGATCTTTTTAATACAATCATATCAAATATCAGTTTACAAGCTTCAATCAAACACTCAAATGTCTTTTTCGATAAATTAAAATTTTACAAATTATATTGATGTAATATAATGCATTACACTCATGAACCAGCGTTTTCTGTTTATATTTTATACATCAGCTACGTTAACTATCAGAAATTTTATGAACACTCTTAAAACCATTTATGATAAGTATATAAAATGTTTATTTTTTAATGGTTAATATATTTAATTCAAAATGTGCAGCTTTTATATAACAACTCGTTAAAGTAATTAAAAAAAAACATGTCTATAATATTCCGAGCCACGAAGAGCACATAATATTTTTCAGTATGGAAATGTAATTGTTTTTCTCAATCATTTTTAGCCAAACCATTTTACAATTATCCTCCTTTATGCTGATCATTAAAAGCACACACTAATTTTTCATCGATCCAAGAGCTTAATTTTTTGGTGTTAGTCAATGATTTTCCAATTGAATGCACTTATATATAATATTTATAAAAACGGTTTTAGTTCAATAAGTTTTGCGATCTTTTTTTAGTTCAGCGTTTATTTTTAATAGCTGGTAGCTGAGTGGTTAGCGTATGCGGCTCGCATCTGCTGAATGCGAGCTTGATTTACCCGGCGTATTTTAAAATCCTAAAATTCAGAACTGGATGCCAATTGAATTAAAAAATTGTCTGGAAATCACATTGTGGAAAGCTTTATACCATCCGTTTTTGGAGAAAATTATTTATTCATACTATATAGGTCCATATGCCTCACTTTTAGCGCAAATATGTAGTATAAAAAACACAAATATTTTACGAAAATGCAAATATTCTACAAAAAATTCGTTATATCTAAAATAAAATAATACTTGTGTATACGGAGATTAACTTTAGGCCATTTACGAAATTTCGAGAAAACTTTTTGTCAAGCCTCATTGGTTTTACGGAGCATTGCCTTTTCACTGTGTATGTGCAAGTTACAAGAAAAGTATTGAACGGGCCGATGGTGAAAGGCAATTTACTAAAGTAAAATTCTGAGCATAAATTCAAATAACTAAAAGATCTCGGGTCATCTAGCTTATTCGTTTAAAAATAAAAAAAAAAACATATATTCAAGTAATTCTACTTTGTGCCAGTCAGTTTTAGACCATAAAAAGCCGTATAAAGGCTGTGCATATTTTTTGCAACATAACAATATGTAAGAATATTTTTTTACACATATCATATAGTTAGGCTATTATGTAGACTCATATTTCTTATCTTTCTAACTTTATTCGCATTCCATTTTAAATACAGCCACCTAAAACTTTTGTACATCTCAACGAATCAATTGACCTTTCTTTAAAATTTCAAAGATTTCTTCTCTTTCGTTTAGTCGCACCTGGAAGTTCAACTTTATATGTATATTTAAAAATTAAAATTACTTAGTTATTCTTTTCGATACGCATTATTATTTTTTTGGATCCTAACAGTGTGTAGATAACCACACCAAAAATGGAGTATGTAGATGGATCTCCTCTTTGTCCAAACTGATTTCAACATATCATTATTACGAAAATTAGTTATCAGCCAATTGCTCTCCTTATAAATCATCCATTATTTCATCTTAAAATCTTCGTATATTATGCAGTATGTCACATAATATATAAGTTATACATCATCTAATAAGTTTTATAGTTCCGAACCCAAACTCCAAAGCTCGAACGTCTATCGGCTACCAGAAAGACCGATTCTTACTATTATTGTTTTTGGCTATTTTTTTCTGTTTTGTCTATAGCATGTAACTCACGATGTTTATACTCGTACATAATTAAGGAAAGCAATTATTGATTTCATTTTGCGTTTACTTATTGTAGATCTCCCCACGGAACAGTCTTGCTAAGATATTGGCAGCCGCATTGTAATTTCCCTCATAATTTAACCACTCCAACTCCCTAAGCTTCTGGTCTGCTAAAACTAACTTCCAAATTACGCGAACAGATGAATAAAGAGTTTCACGAACTTTTGGTTTCATAATTTATGACACTTGTATTTTTCGTATTGATATAAGCATTTAAAAATATAAATATAAACCTAGGATAAGATAAAACTACCTTATTTTGTTTGTGTCAAATTTTTCGTGAAACTTTTATAACACAAATACTAAAAATCTAATATTATATTTCACATAAAAATGTACTGGTAATAACTAACTCAGCATTAGTAGATAAAAATCATGGGAGCTTTACAACCAATCACTTATATTACTTAAATCGCTCAATACAATTCGAAATTTAAATCTTTTTGTGCGTTTTTGAATCCGCACTTTTTAACGAAATTTTTACGACTTATTTTCTGATAATTTACTTTTTTTCTTTGTATATAAGTTATTACTATGTATTTTTTAAATAAAATTTTAATTATTTGATATAATAATGATGGATAATACCATAAAATCATTTTCAAATGAATTGGGTTGTGGATCTGTTTTGTTTTATTTTTTTCAACTAATTTCGGTTGTATGAAATAATTATATTGTTAATTTATTACACATATACATATTCGATAGCAAAAGTTTGAAAATCGCGAAAAAAAACAAATAGTAATTATCAATTGACAGTGAATTACTAATATAGAAATAATTGTAATTTGAAAAACTTCTACTAAATAGTATAATAAGTATAATTTAATACTTTCAAATGATTTTATAAAAACAGACCCTGAAGAATTTACCTCATTTTGTCTATTTGTGTTTTGAATTTCAATATCTGGAAAAAAGTAACAACTGATATTTTACAACATAACTATAGAAATGGAATCTACGCCAGCTTAAATCTTCTATAAATGGTAAATTATATATGACTATAAGTTATTGTGCATATTAAATATTTAAAATTTTCTTTTTTAGAAATCAATTTCTTGGGGGGTAATTATAAAATTATAAAATGGCTGCGTCTTTATCAGCATTTCATGTAAGGTCATTTATTATGTATCTAAGCTTTAGGCAGACGAACCTTTGAACCCCAAAAAGTCATAAAATTTAACGTGAAACCCAAACTTTCAGGCAAAAGATTTTGCGTGACATTATAAGCTTATGTTTTTACACAAGCGGAACAATTTAAAATGAGTTTAAGATAACCATTTTATGCCATCTAAAGTTTCAAATTGCTTTTTCATGGGATCCTCCTATTACGCTGGGGTGACCTAGTACATCCTATTTTAGAAACACAATTTTTTTCATGTTTGATGACGACTTTGCGTGTAATTTTAAATTTTAGGTTACATACAAAAATATACATTTTACTTAATATTTCGTATGTGTGAGAGTTAATATTTGAAACTGAATTTTAACGCTAAGTCATTGTGATATCTGAAGGATCTGAAAAAGCTTTTAAAATGATGTGGCATTTTTTGTTTTTTTTTTTTTTTTGTG
>JAGVSQ010007811.1:0-14965 GCA_022683975.1 Rhyacophila evoluta
GCCAGGCTTTACCCCCCAATAATACTATCCCAATTACTACGGTCCCGATTTTAGTATTATTGGGGGGTTAACTGTATAAGGATCTCCGCAATGTGAAGATGTCTTGACAGATTATTTTTCACGAGAATTGATTGTCAGACAATTTGCTAACCCAATGAGCATCCTGAGTCCTGCAAATTTTGAATTTTTAGGATACATTTTACTATTCCTATTCACAAATTAATACAGAATAACTTTTATGAAAAAAAAAATAAGTCATACAGAGCTGAAATAAAACTTGACGTTATATAAAGAAAGTATCTACCAAACACGTACGTTAACCATACGTCTTATATTTCAGAAAGCATTTTTTTAAACTCAATTTCTGAGAGCATTTCTGGATCACAAAAACAGGTGCATTGTTAGCGGTAGAAATATTATTCAAACTTAAGTCAGCATTTCGTAAACGCAACTCGATTTTACAACAATTAAACAATTGTAGACATCAATTCTATAAGTAAATAATAATATTTCTGCTTGTATTGTGTTTTGTATAAATAGTTACTTCAGCTGCCAAAGTTGACTAAGCCTATAAACCGGCAGAATTTAAGTTTTCTACAATTACGCAACAGATTGTGAATAGCTATTTCGTTTATCACTCGCTTGATAATAATGTGACGCCAGAAAATGATATTGAGAATCCTAATTAATGTGTTAAATTATAATTCAATATGTTATTATATTAACCGCAGAAAATCTGCCAATATAATCGATTGGCAAACTATTCATTGAGAATAGAAAACGCTTTACGCAGGAGGTTTTCATAGGTTAGACTGGTTAGAGGTATTAGAATGAAGAGGTTAGATTAATGGGGCTACCAATTTTGCAATACGATTTCGATACATCGATATGTGTAAATAAAACCAGAAAGAATCCATTAGGAATAAGCGTGCAAGTAACAAAATTATCAGATAGAAGTTTACTCACAACTTTCAGATGAGCTTGTAGTAAGTAATCCGTCTCAACTTGAAATCGATAAATTTCCATTCATGAGCTTTTAAAGTTTTAAGTAACGATGTGCCGATATATAAAATAACATAAAAACTGCGAAGTGGTACGGCTTTAAGCGTTAGAGCTTCGTTGCGATATAAAGCTCTGATTGGAAAATAAGTTAGCGGTGGAAAACGGAAACACAAGTTACGGGTGAACTTTAAAATATACTTTTGGCTTATTTTTTGCCGATACGTGAATAATTTAGTTTACGGTTAGATGTTGTGTAGCGGTATTTTTTGGAAACGTGTGAAAAGGAAATACTATTTTAAACAACCATTGTCGACATTTGATATGTTCTGAAATAATAACTATCAACTCATCAAAGCTAACTCATTTTCTGTTGATTAAAATATCTCTGTAAGCCTGTGTATGTATTATATAAGGTATAACCAACACTAGTAATTTTAAAAATATATTATTCCCAACATACAGTAGTTTAAAATAAAATTAATGGTATGGTACGCAGATTTTAATAGATACTCAAGAAGAAAATGTGATGGGCGTGTTATGAACACTGCTGCTATTTCAGTATGACCTAGACACGTATATTGTCAAGTTTTCACAAATTAATTCTCTTGTTATCGCAGTTTTTTAATTACCATATCAATAATTCCATAAATTAATGCCAAATAAAAAATGATCACTGTTTTGCAGACGTAGAGATTAAATTAGTATTAAAATGCTTTTGAATTTTTGTTGGTTAGATTTTGTATATCGTCGCCAATACTGCAAAAACACGTAACTTAGTTTGTTTGATTAAGTCACTTTGTAAAGTAGTTATATTTTGAATAATCTCTTGGCATCGTTGGCACATTTTTGTTTTAAAACATATGGTAACAAAACATTTATATATTATGTGTAAATACACCAATGATACAAGATTTTCCAAAAAATAAAACTATACTTTACAAAATGACTTAGATCGAAAAATCGAGATGCGTGCTCCTGCAATATTGGCGGGGATATTCTTTTAAGAACAGTAAATTTTCAATTAACGCCTCGGCGGCTGGGTTGATAAGCGTTTACGCTTGTAAATCGCTCGGTACCAGAAATCGCGTTTTCAATTCTCGTAGTAGTTTTATAATTAATTTTGAATTCAGGGTATGGATATCCAATAGTTTGAGCGATTTTAGAAATTACATACTGGTCTATAAATAAATAATAATTAACGAGCGAAATCCAGAAAATTGAAGACCATTGACTAAATAATAAAAATATCAAAGGGTATAAATATAATCTCGATATGTCACGTTGACTGTTTTTATATTATGAAACGTTGCACAACTGTATACTATAAATTAAGTTGGTCAAATGGCATGTCAGAATAATCTAATTAGAAGCCATCGATTTAATGTGTATACTTTTTATTTTTTATTATTTCAAATAAAATACAATTTGTTGTTAAATTACACATTCAATACGACACATTGATTAACCAGCAGTGGATAAAACTTAAAGGCCAAGCATTGAACCAAAACCTTTTGCGTATCCAGTCAATCTAATAATTATTAATTACCGAGGCCTATTTTAGACGTTTTTAACGCGAGTTATCACTGCTGACATATTAAATGAAACGTAAAAAATCGGCTCGGCCATTATGTGATATATTTAATCGACACCAGTTCGAGCCTTTTACAACGAAAAAAGTGTGTCAAAATACTTAAGATTAATTATTACAGTGCATTTGGGCATGGGTTATTGATTAAAAAATATACGAAACCTACTAGTTTCAAGGAGGCTTAGATAATCAAACACTTTGACAACGCCTCGTATCGTTGGCAGAATCGGCAGAGGTATACAACGATATATTCTAGTCATTTTTTTTTGTCATCATTATCAATATTTTTATCAATTCACTCGATTCGCACCAGTCTCTACGTCCTTGTTTACAGAGTAATTTAGCACGATAAATGAGAATTACAAAACACAATTATTCGCCCCTCAGTTAGAAGCATAGCGAAATTCATTAATTAAGAGTACATATAATTTAAATCAATAATATAGACTGATGATGTCGGTTTTATAGTGACTGATTTTAAACCGAGTATACTCCATTATCTTTTTTACAATGGGAATACGTTCTAAAAGATAGCGTATAAAAAGATGTAGGATGCAGGAAAAATGCAGTACATGCATTTAAATTTCATATTACAGTCTTATTAAATTTTAATATGTTACTTGAAAATTTCAATCGCTTTTTACTCAGTTCGATAAATTGTGGCATGGATGTATTCTGCATAACTACATCCAAATAACACAAACATAACATTTTGATATATAATTATGCAAATCAATACGTGTTTCGACATCTTGTTCGGATATCACACCATGTTCAACACAGTGAAAAAGAATATTCTTTATTATAATTTGACAGCTGAAATAGCTATGGGTAAAACTTATTAACTAGCATAATTATAGATAAATATAGTCAGCATATTATTTATAACTAACTAGCCACGCGTTGCTGTGGCTCGGTCTGGTTAAAAGTAATGGCGCTGTTTTTTCAAAAAAAACAGATTTTTAATGTCACGGGTGTGATATCTATATAATAATAGACATATAAAAACACGTGCGTATTTAAATGTAATGTTGTGTCAAAATTTCAAAGCAATCGATGAAGAACTTTCGGAGATTTAAGATTTTGAACAAACCAACATTTACATTTTTATTTATATAGATTATTTCTACTCGTAATATGGAAATCTATGAATTAAATATTAACTCAATTAATAAGAACATTCATATGTATACATATTAAATACATTTTGACACAATATCATGCTCATGGACATTATTAAACTACGGTTTCAACTAATACAGATATATATTCTTGCAAAGCGAGCACATCGCGTTATATCATTTTGATTCTTAAGTAAAGTATATATATTACGTTTTAAAAGTTGTAGAACGACTGTTTTAACGTTACACTCCTCGTTGAGAATCGCTGATTTAAGTTACCGGACCAGATAGATAACGGTATTACGCGGATTATTTATCTCTCGCGCTGACATTATAAAATAACATAACAAACGGGTCAGCACTCGCGTAAGCCTACGACAACTTTATTACTTTGGTCATATACCATTAAATTTAACTCCTGATCTATGCGAAGTCGATAAGAGTGACTCTAGTATGCAATGTAGGCACGTACTGAGAGTGGCTAGAGTGAGCAAAACTGGTTTTTGGAAAGCAAATTATTATTATAACAGCGCGCGCAGAAGGAATCGTTTATCTCAATAAATTCTACGCAATGTTAACAGCTCGATGCAAGTCAGCCACCGAACAGATAGACCAGACAGCTCGTTCCCTGCACATTACACGTGTACCGCCCGTGTGAACGCAACACTCTCACGTTTCACAATTGCAGTATACACATGCATTATAAACTAAATACTGCACTCATGCTCAGCTCCATAGATTTTAATTCTATTGTATTCAATAAACCGTCTAATTACTATTTACCATAAGTGCACTTTGGTAAAATGTTGGCAAATATTTTATTTGTTGTTAATTTTTCTTGTTTTTTTTTATTATTAAATAAAAATCTAGAAAATTATTTATTTCGTGGGCTTCGATATTAGATTCCGGATATTTAGAGTAAAAATATTTGATTTATTTATATTTTAGGAGAAATTACGATAATAATAAGTAATTTGCCTACCTGATTAGTAGCGTGGCCTAACAATCTGTCGGACTTTAAAAATCTGAAAATGCAAGGACTAGATGATGCCCATTGGGTTGAGAAATTGTCTGACAAACGATTTTCGTGAAAAATACTCTGTCAAGACGTCTTCACATTGCGGAGATCCATATACTTTATTTTCGGAATGGATATCTTCACGCTGTGTAGATTCATATGCCCCACTTTGGGAGCAAACACGGTATAAGAAGAATAATAATAATATGCAGATACAGTTGGATGAAACCTATCCACCATTTTAATATGTGCACATCTACCGTATAAATAGAGAATCGGGTGAAATTAAAATCAAATATATATACGTCTATATAAAAAAGGAAGCAGGGAAAATATAAACATTTTAAATATCGTACATTATGTTGGTAGCAATTGAATTGCACCTAGATCCTATCCTTTCGCATGTCGGTCGGCGGCAGTTTTACATTCACAATGACGACATATAACGTCAAATGCGAGATAAATAATTATTATTAGGAACTAAAAAAATGTTTTATCACTTGTATCGAATCGTGAGAAAGACACTTTCGTTTTTTTCAAACACGCCACTCCTATACGTGTGCAGGCATGTATTTTAGTATCATAAAAAAACAATAGCCTTGCAATGGGAGTGTAAAAAATGGCACAGTTAAATAGGCACTTAGTGACACTTTTATATCTCGCGGACAAAGAATTTTCTCTGCTAATGGCCATTAAAAGAAAAATAACGCGTTAAGTACGAGGCTTAAGGAAACGCTCGCGAAAACATAAAAACAATTATTTTAACAGTTTGCATTTGCGAATGACACAAATTCCGATGGCTCTTTGACACACATTATCCTATTTTATATTTACCCTTTCGAATATAAGCAGACGTGATACAGTCTCTAAGTAATTTGAGATAAATACCGTAAAATATTTGAAAGTGAAAAAATTGGTTCTTTACTTTGCGGAGATTTATATACTCCATTTTCGGAGTGGATATCTTCACACTGTGTAGATTCATATGCTCCACTTTGGAAGCGAACACGGTATAAGAAGAAGGAGAAAAGGGAATAGGATATACGGTGGTATGGATTCGTTCGTAATGAGGAGAGAAAACTAACTATGCGGCTACTCATTACAAGAACCCCTGTCTCCCGCCAGTATTCTTGCGCTTTTCAGGTCATACCTGCATCCTATAACTCCGCCCAACACATTCTATAGATAGTATTTAGCGATCTTCTCGGACGCCGATAAACGATCAACAGACTCTCTTGGGGCATCCGCAATATATGGCCGAGCCAAGTCCAGCGTCGCAGGTTCACTTTTGTAATTAGGTTACTAAATAATACAGATATCTTCACTTAACAATGCGAAATGGTACACAAACAACCTGATAATTGTTATTATCAGTGAATATCAATCATTCTCAAAAAAGGATCGCAGAAAATTGATGAAAAATGTACCAAGGGTAAAACATTATTTTTTATTGATCCTCAAATTAAATTTGACATTATTCAAAACTATGAGTGTTTCTCCGGGCTGTTTTTCTACACATACCAATTCGTTGGGTGCAAAAAGTTTGAGAAATACTGATCTAGATTATTATAATTGAAAACAAAGATAACTCCAAATAAAAATTCAATTGTATATTAGGCATAGCCTCATGCTGATAAGATAAGATAACATTGGAATTTGAACGATTCAAAGAATCCAGGTTTGATTCTATACCACGTATTTCGTATTAAAAATACTTATAACACTGATAAGGTGATAAAATACTTTAGATTAAGTCACAGACATAAATAGCACAACATATTATTATGATGTTCACGTGGTATTAATAGAAATTACCAAAAACAGCGCGTCGGATAGATGTACCTTCGCAAATTGCAAATTTAATGTTCGCTTCGAAAGTGGAGTTAAGGAATCTCCGCAATGTGAAGGCATGTCTTGACAATTTATTTTTCACGAAAATTGGTTGCCAAGACAGTTGCTCAACCTAATGGGCATCAAGTCCTGTAAAATCTGACAGATGTAGGAATCGAACACGCATTCACCGGATGCGAGGCACACGCTAGCCTCTCGGCAACCGGGGAGACAAATTTAATATCATCATACCATTACACTAGGTGCAAAATAGGTGTGCTAAGTTAATAACTAACACAATAGCGTGACTATAATATCATATTTGTCCATATTGATCAGCTGTCTGAAGTGTTATTCATGTTTAATTATTGATAAAATATACGACCATTTATTATTAATCGAGATTTGCCTCATGAAAATCAGTAGTGTAATAATGCAATGAATTCGTAGTACACAGCAGTCATTACAAAGAAACATCAAATTTCCGAATAAAACAAATTGACTGATTCTGATTATGAATACCGGAAATGGATCAGACCTTAATTGGTGCCAATTACACCATCGATTTGTATATTATATGTAATATTCAATAAGTATTCCAAAGTATCGGCCACTAGTCATAAATATCGAATGTGAAAAGGAAAAAGGCCGCAATCACATTATAATTATAGTATCCGTGTAATGAACAAATTTTACAAGTGGCACAAAAACGTTTATTTAATGATTTTAGGCCAAAGTCAAAACATTACATATGCACAACCTTGAAGTACACGAATACTAAAACTGGTGTTTTATTTACGCAATATGGATATTAATTTGAAAAGTTATTAAAAAAAAAACATTAAATTGATGTAGTAGAAATCTCTTTTCGTGGAAAAATTTACAGGTTATCGATTTTCACGCTTAAAAGATAAATTTAGAGACTAATTCAGCATTTAAAGTTTACATCCTTTTGATAGAACCTTTATCAAGTTGTAAATATTCAGACATGTCTCCCCGGTAGCGTAGTTGGTAGCGTGTTCGCCTATCGTTTCGGGAAATGCGAGTTCGATTCCACTGTTGGATTTTAAAAAATTCGCGTTGAGTAATTGTCTGAAAAACAATTCTCGTGAAAAATAATCTGTCAAGACGTCTTCACATTGCGGGGATCCATATACTCTTTCGGAGTTGATATCTTCATACTGTGTAAATACATATGCTCCATGTTGGGGGCGAACATGGTATATAAAAAAAAGCCATTCAGATTATCGAATAAAAGCTACGGTGAAAAATTGAGGGTAACGTCTTTTGTTCCCTTTCCACAATCGATATGTTATCTTATATCCGTATTCCATAAATGTACATAATTATTTCTTCAAGATTGTTACCGAAACAATTTGTCTTCAAAATTTTTATATAGAAGAGTTCAGATCTTAAGTTATAATAATATGGCCAAATTTGTGATTTTCAAATAATCTTTTGAAGACGTTTTGAAAACAAATATTTAAATTCATGTTTATTCAACGTAAAGCAGCATATTATTCACTGAATTACAGTGCAACTGTAAAAGTATATTGATTTAAAGGTCAACAAATTTCATTCCTCGCAAACTTTACCCACTTTCATAAAGCCATGTGTAATATTTTCTAACGGAACGAGGAAAATGTCGCGAATACTTTGTGAGAAATGTGAGAATAAATAATAAATCAATCAACGTGACGTGCGCCCATAGTAAATATTACATATATGCACGTATAGAGTGTCCTAAAATATTAACGCGTTGTTCAATTGTGTACTATTAATGTTGATACTATATATTCTTGGAAGTGCCACGTGGCAGCCTTATGCGCTACATAGGTATTGGACATTTAAGAAAAAGATATTTTAAAAATACGGCATGCAAATCAATATGTAGCTTGTTCGAATCCAGTAGCCAATTAAATACAAATATGTATTCGATTACCGCTTCGAGGCAGAGAATAGAAATTGATTAACAATCAACTTCCGTAAAAGTATATATTTAAGACGTATCTTTTCAGTATGTGGTTAGGTTAGGTAGGAGAGGCTAGCTTGCACGCTTCGGAGCCGGAGATTTCGAGTTAGATTCCCCTGGCTGCTGGATGTTTTTAAATTCAAACATACAGGACTGGATGCACTTATGGGTGATAAATTGTCTGACAATAAATTCTTGTGGAAAAACATCTGCTAACCTAAGTATTGGACAATACGGACATCTACTTACTGGATTGGTCATAACACTGTTGAGATCCATATGCTTCAGTTGCAAACCAAACATGGTATATAAATACTATAATTAATATTTTCGACTGATGGTGCTTGATGGAAATTGATTTTATATTCCATATGGAAGTTTACTAGTTTTAAATAATTTAGAATAAATACTATAAATAACAAAACAAATATATTTTTTAATAATTATTATTTATATATAATAATTATTTTCTGGGGATACGGTGGTATGACTTCGTTTGAAATGAGAGGATAAGAGAATGGACCATGCATCCACTTATCGCTGATAAAGTGTAGCTGCGACGATGGACCTGGATCGGCCACATATTGCGGATGCCTCAAGAAAGTCTAAACCTGATCTGCCTATTCTTCAAGCCGACCGGGTGTCGGCGTCCCGGAAGGCCGCTAAATACTATATATATAATGTATTCAGCGGAGTTTCGGGATGCAGGTATGACCTGGGAGGACGTAAGAATATTGGTGGGCGACAGGGATTTTTGGAGGCGACACCAGGTATCTATGTGCTGAACTTACGGAGCGGATATGGAAGAAGAATTATTTTTAATTTGCGTTACATTTCGAAAAGAAACAGCTGCAATATGGTCGTTGTTGACATTTCTTATTATCACAAACTACATCGTTATTCAGGATTATAAGGGTGAAGTATTCCAGATTGTTTTTACTACACGCTGTGATAAATATCAATATTCAGTTCTGGATAAATAAGAGCCGACGAAAACTCGCGGTCCGCTGATGATAATGTAAGTTCAATGTGGCGATAGAAATGTTTTCCTCCGTTCGTCTCGTATGCAAATGCGTTCGGGGGGTGTAATTAAAGTAGAATTATCGCCTGACACTTTGGCATGCAGCTAACGGCGGAATGCGCCCGCCACCGTTTTAGGAAGCGACATGTTTTCTGCATTCTTCGGCAATATCGTAATTATATTGGATTAAAATTATAATCGGCAGCACCAGCACCCGGCGAGTAAATTTAAACGAATGGAAGGTTCTTTAATCACGGTGAAACATTAAATTTACCTACTGATATAGCCGATATTAGATATTGTGGCATAACGAACGTGTATTCCCGGTAGCGTAGAGATAAATGTGCGTGTCTAGCAATCAGGGGAATGTGGATTCGATTGCCACATCTGTAAGATTTTAAAAAATCAAAAATTGCAGGACTGTATAATAATTGTCTGACAAACAATTCTAGTGAAAAATTATCTGTCAAGACGTCTTCATATTGTGGAGATCCATATACTCCACTTTCGAAGTGGCTATTTTCACACTGTGTAGATCCATGTGCTCCACTTTGGGAGCGAACATGGTTTTAAAAAAACGTGTGTCCCAGTGTCCCAGGAGAAGCTTTTCAAAATGTTAGTTAGCGTGCACTAGTTAATCCCGGCGTATCGTGGGATTCACATATTTCTATATAATTGTTTGTTCTTGTATGTTGTGGGCCTACGATCGTAGGGCACTCGTAAGTACTAGACGTACTCCAAAGGCAGCTTCCCAAAAAAAATAATTGGCATGCACTGGTTAGTGCAGAATTGTCATGACTATCGATAAACTTATGTTTGTATCCCCGGTAGCGCTGAGGTTAGCGTAGGAATCTGGGGAATGCGGGTTCGATCGCAATATCTGCTGGATTTTTTAAATCTGAAAATACAGGACTGGGTGGCTATCGGATCGAGCAACTGTCTGACAAACGATTCTCATGAAAAATAACCTATCAAGACATGTCTTGAGATTGGGGAGATTCATTTACTTCACTTTCGTAGAGGACATGGTATTAAAAATGGCATTATATTCAGTCGTGAGTTCATTCACGTATGCCATAGCGTAACGAACGGGAAGCGCTCTATTGCCAGAAGTGTTTCAGGAACAGCTTCTCGAGAACTTTTGTGGCGTGTTCTGGTTAGTCCTGACGTAACGTGAGATTTACCAATGTCTATGCAATTGTATGTTCATTGTTGTATTTTATGACGTAAAGAAAGTGAACTGTTCTTTTTGCAAGCAGCTTCCCAAGACTCCGGCTATTGTACACAAGAGAGTGCATGTTCCATATTCTAACAAAACTTTATTGAGAAGAGTTCTTCATTAGCACAAATTTATTTCCAATTCATAAATACCGATATACACTCATTTCATTCGGTGTCGAATTAAATACATAATAAACGGAAATTTTACGATTGTTCAGCAGAACGCACTGTTTTTGGGTTAACCCTTCAGTTGCCGAGCTTTTGTGAGAGATCGAATAAATACAGCGATTTAACTTGAAGTATGCAAATAAAATAAAAATATGTCGGGAATTTAGATGCCTAAATGATACCTCGATACATTCTATCCCGTTAAAAACGCATGCAATATTTGCTTCGAAAATTATGTTCCGTCAATTCTTGCTAAGGTAATAAATGTCGATACTTAGAAAACGTAAATTAATTTAATGCATTGTTATCTTTCTTCCTCTTTATCAGTTAAGGTAAAATTTAACAAGTAAATAAGAAGCTTATAAAAATTAGATTGGCTATTCAATTTTGAGATTAGGTCATAAACGTACCGCAACCACACCTGAACTCATTGATGTTTTCGTCGACCTCCACGTCAATTCTTATTTCTAGGATGTGAATACTCCAATGGCATATGTGAAACAATATCGACTGTGGAAAGGATAAAGCACGTAGCCCACAATTTAAAAAATAACTTTCATTCAATAATCACAATGAATAAAACTTGAAACACGTTCTAACAGAAGTGTGTACGCTGAAAACTCCAACTCAGTATCTTAATTAATCTTTTAAGTTTGGAAAAAAAGATGGATCGTCAAATTTGTGACCAGGATAAAGGATATCTACCACATCAATTGTATTGTTTTTTCATTATAAACTAGGTATATTAGCTTAAAATCTGAACTCTTCAATACAACAATTTTTTTCAGTAACAATGTTGAAAAAATAATTATGAATATTCCAAATTATTTAAAACTGGTATACTTCCATATGCGAATATTTTCCATATGTTCACATATGGAAGTTTACCAGTTTTAAATAATATAGAATTTAAAATCAATTTCCATCAAGCACCATCAGTCAAAAATATTAATTAATTGATTATGTATTGTAATTGTAATACGGATGTAAGATAACATATCGACTGTGGAAAGGAATAAGGACGTAACCCTCAAATTTTTCAAAATAGCTTTTATCCGATAATCAGAAAGTATGCAACTTAATACATGTTCAATCAGAAGGATGTAAAATTTAAATTCCGAATTAGTGTCTAAATTTATCTTTTAAGTTTTGAAAAACGGTGACTTGTCAAATTTTCGACCACCGAAAAGGACTTCCACCACATCAATTTAATATATTTTTTAAATAACTGTAATTACAAATTTTAAATAACAAATTAATATCAGACTGGGTAAACAAAACACCAGTTTTATTCTTCATGCACTTCAAGTTTGTGTCTGTGTAGTAAAATCATTAAATAAACGTTTTTGTGCCTCTTGTAAAAAAACGTCTATGTGGGTTACTTCCATTTTTCTTTCCACAGTCGATATGTCAAATGAGGATTGAATTATATAAAAACCACGTCGCGGCCTTGTGGTTGCAACGTGGCGCAGTTAGTGTGCGGTTAGCTTAATACATAAATGTATCGTTGGTATGTTTACAAAATAAACGTAAAATAATAATTATTTTTCTTTAATATCAAAGAATTTAATTTGCCTTTCACAGCCAATTGATAAGCTTTACATTTACTATATTAGCTTTTGCCTGGAGTTTTTTCTCTGGGATTCACATTCCGATATTTTCAGGCTGTGCACAAATTATCATCGTGAATTAAATGGCGAAAATGTGATAAATACCTCTTCATACACTAATTTCAAACAGTTTTCGATTTGTGACGACTGAAAGATGAAAATCCCTTTGACCTTACCTGAAACAAAAAGAAAATGATAATTAGCTTATTTGTGTCAGATCTAAAATATGGTCAATTCAAATTGAGTAAAGATTTATAATATGTATTCCAAAATATGTAATTCTTATTTTTTTACAGTCCGTTATAATGTCTCTCTGGTAGCGTAGTTAGTAGCGTGGGCGCCTGGCGATCCGGGGAATGCGGGTTCGATCCCCCATCTGTCGGATTTTAAGAATCCGAAAATACAGGACGGGATGCCCATTGGGTTGAGTAATTGTCTGACAAAGAATTTTCGTGAAAAATAATCTGTAATAATAATGTAAAAATAATGACTACTCGTTCGGAGTGGATATCTTCACACTGTATAGATCAATATGCTCCATGCTGGGAGCGAACATGGTACATAAAAAAATATATATTTATACCTAATCAAATCTTTTTATCGCCAGCAAAATTCAATGCTATTTTAGACTAAAGCATAAATGCATTGAAATGCATATATAATGAAACAAAAGGAATATAACAATTTATTATATCGTTATTAAAAATAACCTTATACTAAATTCCAAATAATATGGGCCAATTATCTGTACAATATGATTAATATAATACAACAAAGATGTGTATATCGCAAATGCTAAATTTATATTAAATTGTATGTAGACTTGCAAGACAAGACATTCAGAGGTTACGAAATATTCGAGCAAATAAAATTAATAGCTTCATAAAATGTTGAGAAAAGAATATCAAATGATTCTTAATCCTTTCACCACGACTGGTATCATTATGATGGTCAAATCGAGTCTGTATTGCATTCGACAACAATAGATGCCCACTACATATTCTGTGTTTTCAACTAAACACAAGTAGTTTAAGTGTCTATAAACGCCATAAATATTGATATAAACTAGTTTTTTTAGTAATTTAGTCTTCCCGGTAGGGTAGAGGTTAGCGTGCGCGCCTTAAATTTTGGAGAATGCGCGTTCGATTCGCCTTTTTACTTTTGACTTAGTTATTACGAAAAAAATAACAGAATAGTTTATTTACTTATTCATATGGAATAGTAGTGATTTTTATGTATTACTACTGCTACTAAACTACGCGCTTAAAAGTTTGCAAAAAGATTAAATGAAACCGCGCTGGGGTATAGTAAACGATAAAAAAGCGCTGTGGCGAAAAGGTTAAATTTTAATAATTTTAAATTACAACTTATATTAAACGCCTTCCGTGTATGAAATATCACATTATTTATTACGTACAGAGTTGTCAAATTGCGAAATAGCATTCGTAAATAAGTATCCAAATAATTCAATCAAAAACGACAGATTATTATCACCGAGGTCGTTACACGTTAATTTACCGTGGTGACATTTACAAAAGACTTATTTCGATCTATTCAAATGCAAAAAAAGAAAAAGAAATCATAAAAAATTACCATTTTGTAACACGAGAAAAATTTACATAATTTAAATAGCGTAAGCGATAAAAATATGCTACAATAACTTTTATATGTGTGATGATAAATTAATAAATGACACGTGAGCCTTTTTAATTTATCAAAATCAATAAGACAAGTCCAAGCTTAATTTAAAATATATTCTGGTATTTCTTCTATGCTTTTCGAATATTTAGTGACAGAACTACGGTGTGACCTAATAACCTATAATTGTTATAAAATTATAACATATTATGTAATTGTCAAATATTATAAATTCCTTCTAGAATCGATCGCAATCTTCCAATTGTAGACTGCCTAGTGTGGCTAACATCCACCCGTCCCGTCTTTACACCTGTTCTTAATCAGGCGTATCTCGGAGCTCTGATATCGAAAAGCGATCTACTTTATTTGACGGGAATTTCTTGGGAGTAAATATAGATTACCCAAGACTTAGGTTGCCACGCAAGTGTGCTAAAGTTAAAAGAAATAGAATGGAAATTTTAGACTAATTGCTCAACGCACTGGGTATCCAGTCTTGCATTTTTGGATTTTTGAAGCCTAGCAGCTGTGGGAATCGAGGCGTAATCTCCAGCTGCGAAGAACGCACGCTAACTTCTCGGCTACCGAGGTGACAATATACAATATGCGTTGGTCCTTTCTCATCCGGATTGCTAATCATTATCATATTTATCAGCCAGATTTATGCCACAAGCATTCAAAACAAGATGGGAAAAAGTGGTATATATTCTTCGTGAGTAAAAATTCAATATTCTAAATTATTTAAAACTGGTAAACTTCCATATGTGAGATCACTGTTA
>JAGVSQ010007812.1:0-11813 GCA_022683975.1 Rhyacophila evoluta
TTTAAAATCAATTTCCATCAAGCACCATCAGTCGAAAATATTAATTATTTAAATGCTTTGATTGAAATAAATATTATGTTACTGCTATTTGTCATAAACCATCTTTCGTAAAACACAATATGGAATGCACAATCATAATGAATTTATTAGCGTGCCATAATAATTCGTATTATTTCCCTCCGGGCATGGACTAACTCAATCTTGGGAGAATCTTCTTCGGTTTATGTTTTGAATATTGATGAAAAATACTAAATAATTCGCAATAAGAAGGGACTTTTTAAAAATACACTTTTCGTAAGTAAGCATACATACATGAAAATATTTATTGCATTTTCATAAAATAGACTCAATTTCACGTATATTGAAAATATAAGAAAAAAGTAAACTCAAAATTAAATTAATAGTACAATTAAAAGTTTCTATAGAAGTTGCAGTGTTTTTGATCATTTGAAATCGTTTGTATTTCATATATTATAACAAATCGACTACTGTATTGATAATCGATTATTTATACTAAAAAATGTCTTAGTAAGTCTTAGTAAAAAGTAAGGCTTTCGTAATTAGTATATCTTCTACAAAAAATGCGGTATATTGATCCCTGCAATGTGAAAATATTTTTCAGAAAATTTTGAATTATACAGACTTCATTTATTTCTATTTATGCATGTAGCTTGAAAATGTTTTATATTATGTACAAAATTAACGTAAATAATACAATTATGGTTTATTTAAATATTTCAAAGAATAGTTTTAAAATGACTTTAAAAAAAAGCTCGTTAGTCAAAAGTTTATTTAGAATTACAATCTTCCCCTTTCCATTTTCAAACAACCTTTGGATAATATCAAGTTTTAGATTTACTTTTTTATATATTTGTATTATATAATCCAACATTTGAGTATTCTATAATATATCAATAAATTTGGCAATGGTGCAAGTGACTATTACAAAAACTAATTGATTGTGTTAATTACAAATTATTTAGTCATATGATATTTAAAGTATTCTTAATTGCATGTATTATGTACAAAACGAAATATTTTTGAACTGGCCAAAAATATTTGAAGATATTTTCTTGTACATGTTGTGAAATAAAATTAACATGTAAAGTTTTAATTCATTATAATAGTATTTAAATTTACTCTAGTAACTCTAGTACTTAGTAAATGGGCTCTTTTCCTATAATGATAATATTATGTGGTGTTAAAGTCCACTTTAAAAGCTCTCAATCTCCATTATTTTAAAAGAAAATTTATCGCAAATGATAATATAAGATAACCCTTTTCATATTATTTCGCGGTATGGAGGCACAGCCGCATTAGTATGCTGCAGGCAAAGTTACTTAACACGGATCGTTGAAAAAAATTCTCGGTTATTCTGTGGAAAGGCTGGCCTTATACCAAACTGAAGGTTGTATGAGTATTGCCTATTGCATATTAATTATTTTTATTATGCTCTCCAAAATCTACATGAAGCTTAAAAAATATTATCTTTCATTCAAAATATATTTACATATCTTCAAAATCATTTTTTTCAATACTCATTTCAATACTAGAGACGCGAACAATAATTTCATTAAATAAAGAACCATAAAATATCAACACCCAATATTTGTATACTGCTGAATATATTATTATAAAAAAATATGTTTTCTTTGTATAATAAACAGTTTGGTTCGTATTTTTGATTACATATTCTTCATCTTTCAAAATAATACGGCACTGCATAGATTTCTGATGATTATTGTTATTAAAAATTCAAAATATATCATATTGCTCATGCTGCTATACAAAGACTCACGTACAAACTATGAATAAGTTTTGATAATAGATGCGTACGTCGAATGATGGAGGTGAAGTGGTTTGATTTCATGAAGAACTCAGATATAGAGGAAAAAAATAATCATCGCACATTAAGTAATGAAACGGTACTGAAACTGGTTGGTAAAGGTACTTAGGATGCCTTTAGACAGACTAATTCCTGTTTTCTTTATAGTCAGACTGATTAAAGTGGCACAAGTCACTAGCTGGTGACGAAGAGTCCTCATATCGTCATATGGCAGCCATAAGCACTAAGTGGAGATACATTTATATAAAGAAAGAGAAAAAAAAATATTCATATTTTAGAAAAATTATGTATAAAGCGAAGGTTAAGCAAAACAACTATTCTATTTTATCAACTCTAGTTGAATATTTTTAGAAAGCTTCGTCTTTCATCAAGCTTTCAAGCTGAGCTTAGTGTTTCGAAAAATCATAAATGTGTACATGCGATAAAGATTTTTCCTTTTGGCAATTATATTAGTGATTTTTATGTGATACCTACTTTATTTTTTGCATCAGATAATAATCAAAAGTATTCAATGCAATGCAAACACTACTGCGATCAACTACAACTATTTACGTTTTGCGCTTAAAATTTTTTTATTGATAGATTTAATAATTAAATAATAATTATAATGCCTCATCTATCATAAAATACATAGTAGCAATAAGTATGACAAACTTATTTTCAAAAAATGAATACAAATATTTCAAAAACACAATCCTTAAATGCAATCACGTATCTGTAGTATTATTATACGAACATAGTAAAATTCAAAAGGTTGTCTAGATTGACAAAAAAGAAAAAAATCAATTGATATTTTTTAAAGTGTTAAAATAAAAGCTTTTTCCATATAAAAAAAAATCACCCTCAATGAAATTGGTTTTGAATAAATTCACTTCTTAAGATAATTCTATTGAAACCCTTTCTTTGAAAGACTCAAACTTCCATCATGGTTTTCTAAAAAAAATATTTTCATATAATACAAAAAAGACACTAAGAAGGCAATTTTGTTTTATATATAGGTGACCTAAGACGTTATTTTATAAATAACTCGCATGATTTGCATATAAAAGGTATTTTTTTCCGATAAATTGATACACTTTTTCAGGCTTATGGCGGATTAAGCTGGATAATCGCTGAATTAACACTCGAGTAAAGCCATACGCCTGAAATAATTTTCTTTTATCAAATTTACCACTGAAATATCAAAATTAGGTAACGAAAAAAAATCCAAAGAAGTTTACTTTACTTTCTCTATCTGAAAATAAAATCCAGTGTAATAATTTCAAAAAATATTAAGAAATATATTTTGAAATATATTTAACAAGAAACCCTTTTCAAAATAACGTCTAAGGATAAGTGATATTTAATTTGATTAATAACTAAGTTTCTAACTTTGTCAGTTCTACATTTATTTAATTTAAAAATCTACTCTCAATCTATAATAGATCTAAATCTCAATCTACTCTTTCCGATATTAAGCCACGTGCAGTAACCATTTGGCGACCAAGTCAAAAAATACCCTCACTGAATTGTACTGAAACAATACAAAGTTAAAAATTTGTATTTTCTAATCAAATATAATTTATATACATATAAGATATGAGTGTAGCAGCAAATCAGACAACGATTTTAAATATAAGTAAAATATAAATATAAAAGTAAATGTTTGACGGTTAAAGCGTTTATTTATGTAAAATAGTGCTAAAATATTTTTTGATTAGCAACTACTTTGAT
The DNA here is from genome assembly GCA_022683975.1 of Rhyacophila evoluta. Taxonomy (NCBI): domain Eukaryota; kingdom Metazoa; phylum Arthropoda; class Insecta; order Trichoptera; family Rhyacophilidae; genus Rhyacophila; species Rhyacophila evoluta. The sequence continues at coordinate 3,560 of JAGVSQ010007812.1, forward strand.
AAATGGAAAATTTTCTCACCCTTAGTTGATCGCGAACATAACGCTTTTAAAGTTTAGCCTCCGATAAATTCCAATCACGATTGCTTCACGAAAGCTCGCGGATATTACCTACCGCAAAGTATCCAGCGCAGTGCAACCACCGTTTTTACGATAATCCTGTATGTAAATTAATATGAATAACATGATAGTGGGGTAAAAATAATGAAGAACTTTATAGTAATGTTACCATTTTGAAAACGAAAACAATACCATAAGGAGTTATTTTTGCATTTGCATGAATTATCCAAATAAAAAATATGCATAAATTTAATGTTCTCTTGAGACTTCTCACTTATTCTCACCATGTGGACAAATGGAGTTTCATCGAAAAATATAACAAATTAAAAAAATCACATAATAGAATATTAACATACCTTATTTTCTTGCATGAGTTCACCAGTACTCTAAAGGTAAATACTAGGCTCCAGTTCTAGAGGTTGCGGTTTCAAATGCTACAGTTTGTTGAATTTATGTAAGATTTCGTCTAATTCAAAGACGAGTGACATTTTAAGTTTCAAGATAAATTTATAAATTTACATAAGTCTACTCAAGTACTCCATTTACAGAGTGAATATCTTTACATTGTAGATCTATATGCTCTTCTTATGGAGCGGGCATAGTAAATAATAAATCTATTATGTATCAACTAGCTTTTAAGAAAAGTAAATTGTGTACAATATATTCAGGACTTCATAAACGAGTGGAAAAGTTTTATATTTTAATGATGCTTTAATTCTTCTACATTATAATCACGATTATTATTTTGATAATATCTGCCAAAATAGTATAACTGGTATTAAAATTATTCATTTCTTTCAAAGTTCAGGTACATAATTGTATTTAGCAAATACATAAAGGTGATAAAAAATGAGGTTTTTGATAATAATCTGTATTTTAGTGTACATAATTCAAAATGCTTTAAATGTAGAATGATACGTTTGTTGAACTTTAGATTATCTTCCATCTAAGTTATAAAATAAAATAGTTAGTTAAGGACTTCAACTTGTGTAACCCTTATTCTAAATATAATTTTATCTGATTCTATTATGTGGATATCAAAATATATCACAGACATCACGTAACAAACTTGTATAGTCTAGTAAGAGTCCAATGTCTGTATTTATATATTATTCTAATTTAACAAATAAGACGACAGTATGTTGTAACTACAATGACGTCTTTATCGTAAAGTTAGATTGTCTTCAAATGGCATTGTTACGTAAGAGATGTTAGTAATAAGCCGAAAGGAATATGCGTAGACTCTTTGAAGAGTGGCGTAACAAAAAAGAGAAAAGTCAAGAATGTCCGTTTTTTGGAAAAAAAATACGTCAAATTATCGTTAAGCTTTTTACTTAAAATTACATAAATTCCTATGTTTCATTCTAAAAGCATTCTAAGAGCTTATTTTTGACATTGGAAAGGCTAGATGTAAGTTTTTTTTCAATTTCAGATAGAGAACCATTACTAATAAGGTTATAAGAAACTATAAATATACATTTATATCTAATACTTATATGATTTGAGAATAGTGGGAATTGATGTAGTTAAAAAACCTCTTCTTTTGTGAGTCATATTTTGTGTTTTAGTAGGTTCGTATTTTCTTTACTCCACATAAGACTAACAGTTCTTAGCAAAGCATATAACTTTTTAATAGAAAGTCTGTATTCTTTATTTTTATAGAAATAAATAAATCAGGGAGCTCTTTATGTAATTAATAAATGAATTTTTCTTCAAAGATTTCTTGTATGGCCGATTAATTATACTGCCCTGCAAGTAAGTAAAAACGCAATGTTTTGCTTTTAATTCCCTACGTACGTTTTTACTCAGTACGGCAATATAAATGTTCTAGCAATCCTTATTTACAGAATACTAAATTAATTAGTCATTTCAACAAAAAAAAAATTGTAATTCGCTTCATAGAATATGATATTTTACAATTTATATAATTTAGCTTCTAGAAAGTGATTCCTTAATGTCAATGTTTTAATTTATTCTAGATGTTGTTGTCAATAGGTATCTCATGTATATTGGATAAAATAAAGTTTTTTTAGATTTGTACAACTATCCTTGATCTGTTTATTTATATACCGAGATTTGTCCACTGGCTAAAAATAAGCTGCCTACTGCACTGCGACAGATAATGTCAAAATGGTGTTGTTACTGTTACTGACGAACAAATAAGAGACGAACATAGATGTATATTGAGATATCAAGCCAAGCCCTTAATACAACATCAAGCAAATCCAGAAAAGCTTTTATCTTTCAGCCGGGAATGCCTCCTGAAAGGTTTAGTGGGGCATGTAAGAAAATAGCACATCCTACATATATGTTAACATTTTTTTCAAATCCTTAAGGATTTACTAGGATTCAAATATGCAGCTTCAATACACGATTGTGAGAAAATTACAACCTTTCCCTTCAAAAATCCCCATATATTCCCACAATTTTTCTTTTACGAAATGGTATTAATTTTCTTTTACTAAATACTGTTAGGTAACTATTTTTTGGAAACAAAACTTTGATATTTTAAAATCAATTATATCATTTAATATACATCTAATATCTTTAACATAATATGGATCGATTCTTTTATAGTGATCCCTTTATTTCAAGTGTTTTATAAAAATAATAACTTTTGTAAAGATTTAGGTAAATGTATGTAATATGAAGAAAAAGCTAGTGATACAATTTAACATTTTTGTGTAACTAAATCACCCAATAAAACTTTCTACACTAACTAATATTATAATTAGGTTCTTGCCACCAGTTAACATTCATAATAATACCAAATAATAATTTTTACAATCCATGTTGTCATTTATACTTATATTATTAATTTTTTTATCCTTACTGTATTTTTAGCTAAGTATACCAGTCACAGATTACATGAGATCTCAAAAATATTAGCACAGTAGCGACACCACTTAAAGAAAAGCTCTGAAAATAAATTCAATATGCTTTCATTAGATTTTTGTCTACTTGGTATTCACCACATAAAAATCATCCATACGTTTTAAAAATCATAAACTTCAAAAGCTTTTCCCTGAAAATTATCACTAAGTAAATATAATGGAAATATGTGTAAGTCTTTATCTTACAACTATATTTTTTATATTCCTTTTGAGTAAGCGTACCTATTTTTAGTAATTTAACTTTTAATTTTATTTAATATGAACGTGATTGACATGGTTCGTATTTTTCAGAGTATGAAAAATTATAATTCATTATAAGCTGATTACACGTGTCTTTAAAAAAAGGTTTGCATATAATAAATAATCATACTTCAACTTTTTACGACATGAATAATCTAGTTTGTGCTTTCTTGGTGCCTTTGATATGTGAAATATTTTAAAATACATTTTTACCGAACAAGATTTTTTAGGCTCATTCCATTACGAAAGAGGCTTAGATACTTTCCCCGCATCGCGTTCTCGAAAAGAAATCTTATATTTTTGGAAGGAAAAATATTTCTTTATCGATAAAAAATATCTGTATACGACTATTTCTTTTTGGAACTAAAACCTAATGGAAGGTTGAATTTCAAAAGGTTTACGTAAATACCACAAAAAATACAATACTCAGGTTAAGTAACCAGAATAATAAATTCATAATCTATCTCTGACGTATCAATTTCATTTCGGTTGTTGATTATATACTTCAAGCTTATCTTCATCATTTTTATCCATTAGATTTCAAGTCTTATTCACTGATACACTTACGTAATTTCAAACAGATCTTATTAAAGAAATAAAATCTGCTTATTTTTCAATTATACCTGTATACAGATGGCCTATGATATAAACCAATCCTTAGCAACCGGTGTGCCATGTGCCGTCGCGATGAAAAAACTTTCAATATAATGATTTGTTCTTCTCTTAAAAAAATATGAAAAGCCAGAAAGTTTTCTATTCTTTGAAATGATTATACAATAGTAAAATTGTATTAATTATAAAATAAAAGATATTTATATTGGTTTTATAAAACATAAATTTATGTCTAGAATTCGTAATATGTGTGAATATTAAACAAATAAAAAATGTTTAATTTGTGTTTCCAATGTTTTAAATATAATTTTATTTCTGGTGTGCCGTGGAATCCGTGGACCTTTGGTGTGCCAATAGTGAGAAAATCTTGCGAATCATTTGTATAAATTACAGTTCAAATCAGTTTTTTCATCCAAAAAACAAAAAAAGAGTCCAAAATTCAAATAAGTGACATTTCTGCATATGTCAATTATCATTATAATTAATCTATTATTATTTCAACAACATAATTGACTTGTAATTCACAGGTTTTAACGGTAAGTGCAGTTATAGTTCTTCCTGTAATATAAAAAGATAGTTCAGCTTTGTAGATAGTTATCTTCAATATTTTCAAAGATTTGAGTTGAGCAAAGCTTTTTCATTTATTAGGATTATAAAAATGTCTGCAAATTAATTAATTTACAAAGATTTTAAATTCAATTAAATTTTGCAATTATTTTAATTGTTCTGTTAAATTAAGGACTATTCCGACAAGTACATAAATAAAAAGTTTTTTCACTAATTTCCACGATTCATAAAACCCTGAAAGTACAATATATTTAGAGTTGTGTATAAATATTATACAATTCTTATTATTTAAAAAAGATCATTTGGTTGATTTAGGAGGCATAAGAATATTGATTATATTATCAGGTGTTACGAGGTTATCAAAGATCAATTTTCCATTGGACTATCATCACATCATTCACGTCACTCTTCGTTTTTTTCGCATGATCTTTCATTCGCTTCGCTGCAAAACCGTTAAGTTCGTTCATCCGGTTGCCTTGTCAGCTGTATTTTCCTATTACCCTGTTAATAGCATATTCACGTAGTACATTATAATAGGACAGATGCTCTCATTGTTTTGAGTTGATTCGAAATAACACAAAGATTTGCTTAAAAATTACTTATGGTAAAAGTGATAAAACGAAATATTTCCAAATCAGTGTTTCGGCTGATGTTGTGAAGAAGCCTTTTTAAGGTATTGATATTATCATAAATGCTTCTCTGATAACCGATGGTAAGCATAGTTGTTGGGGATGCGAAACCTTACCTGCCAGTAGTGATACCAATATCATAATTAGGGTAATGGTAATGGTAATGGTTTATTTATTTTTATGTATGTTATTATACTATTTTTAAAGGATTTAATTGGCATTCCATTTTATAAATATCTCAAACATGTATTTTATAATATTTTATGAAATATTAAAAAACAAAATGATTTTTGAAAAATAATTTAATTGAATTGAAATAGAGAATTGATATCCTGATAGGTTAAGTGATTAGCTGATAACCTGTGTTCGTGAAAAACAATCCACTATAAAACTAAATGTTAAGGCTTTGAAATTAATATTTTAATATTTTAACAGGACAAAGCTTGAATTAGAGATGATCCGAAAATGAGATGATAATAAAAGTAATGCAAACAAACTGAGCTGTAATGTATATTTGTCCTTCATATGAACTTTTCCCAAAAAAATAACCTGAAAGTGACATGGAAATTTATAATGTTCAGTTTTCAGCAAAGTCAACTAATTTATTTTTATTTTTAAATATCGTCTAGAGACTAAAAATATTGTCATACAGTTTACACAGCCAAGTATTAATATTAATCAACTGATGGATGGAACCAATAATAATGAATAATAAATTTGCTTGAATCTTTTTCGGGTGAAGCCGGGTAATAAAAGCTAGTATACATATAAAAAAATCTAGATTATTATCGATTGAAATGTTATTAAGAGAATGGCGAATAAATAAATAGTATTTTGTAGAGATGTGACCTTTGTAGGAGATTTAACAAGCGGTCCAAATGCAGACCGCAACTCGCATATTTGCAAGCTATTTAATAGAGGTTACCGTCTTAACTTGTATATTACTGGGCTCATTCAGTAATGGAGAGATACGACCATTTTATTACGCCTTCACGTGCCTGGTAATGGCGCCACATATATACACATCCTGTAAATAATTTCATTTAACTTTGTCTTATTAATATGACCCACATAGAAGATGAAAAACGACCAGTATCTGAAGGTTTTCTTTGAAACTAATGGCTAGATTTCCGCTATAAAAAGATTACACAAAAGAGAGTGTGTTTTCAAGTCGCCAGTCGTTTACTAGATTATCGTGCTTTATTATGTATTATTCAAGCAAAATTTATCGCTTAAGATTTTTCAATGTGGCATAATTCCACATTTAAGTATGTAATTTATCCTTTTTTATTTATAAATAATATTTTCTGAAAACAACCTCAAATAACATAAAAATCAGCCATGTAGTGGTATAGTAGAATAAATATATATGTCATGTATAAATTAGGTTGAATAATATTATAATATGAAAGTATTATTTTTCACAATAATTACTTTATTAATAGCTATGGCCATACCTTTTTGAATATACTTTTAGTAAACCTTCAAAATAGTGTGATCGTTATAATTAATAAATAATTATCGATAAAGTTTACTTATCGGTAAAGCTCTCGGATACTAATCTTCTAAGTAAACAATGACATTTACTGTTTTAGAATTTAATATAATTTTCTAATTTAATAACATCATTCTCAAAATTCTTATGGTTGCTGATATTGGTAAAATAAGTTATTTAAGAAAAATGAATAAAACTTATCTGATGGAAGTTTTTTTTCCAAGTCGAAAATATTATAAGTCATTGTTTTTCAAACTTAAAAGCTGAATTGACGTACTAATTTGGCATTTAAAGCTTAAGCCTTTTTCATTGAACGTGTATTAAGATATAAATATATTATCTAAAAAAAGCCATTTTGAAAAAACTAAGGGTTATGTTATCTTTCCTTTCCACAGCCGATATACGTATATACATGCAATTAAGCTACGATTTTAAGTTAATTACAACATACATAATCTGAAAAATATTATGTTATTTAATTTCAATAACTCTTTTGAAAAGTATTTTACATTTAATACTTTTACCTACATACTTTATGAGATGGTTCTTATTTTCCAAATTGAAATTATTGTCTTAATTTTTTTTCGTCCCCGAACGATTACGTTGGTATTTCGCCAGCGGGGACAACAGAATGAAGTCTTGACATAAATAAACAAAAACATTAATTTTATTAAGACACAAATGGGTTAAGACACCCCCAAAGGCCAATAATCAGATATTTGCACGAGAACAAGAGTCTTGTATGGGGAGTCATTAGTTCTCCATCAAGTTTGCCGATGGGAAGTTTGTTCAAGCATAATTTCCAAGAAGTGACCTATGATATTATGGTTATATCATGTTATCGCGTAATAGTTAGGTAATACATTGAGTGTTCAGAATAAACACATTATTATAGTAAGCAATTTATATGGCGTGAATTGTAACATGTAATATTGATTATATTATAGAGGAAGCCAGATATTACGAGTATAAACATGAATAATGAAATCAATCGGAAATTGTCATCATATAAACACATATGATTATATGAAACGGTGAGTTACAAAATTCTTCTGATTTTTTTTTTATGAACATGATTTATCAATGAATTTTTTTGCGTTAACTTAAAACATAGAGATAGCCGGATAAGAGTTTCAAAAAATATTTTATTTCGATAGAAAATCGTTAGGTCACTTGCAAAAAAAACTCTGGACGAGAACTGAGTTTCAAAACATATTCAAACCGATGTCGAATAATCGAAAATACACTGTATATTATATCATTTTTGATTTTATAGTAAAATATTTATCTTCATTCATAAAAAGTTTCACGAGAAAAAAAGTGGTTATTTTTTAAAAAATATTAAGGGGTTCAATAGTGATCACATTGACGTTGAAAGAGTAATTAATTATTTGAGAAAAAGAAAAAAATATCTTGTACGTTATAAGTGGTTGATCAAATGTTAGAAATAGTACAAGTTTCCTATTGATACAGGCTTTTTTAGATCACGTTCATCCCACGTAATACAGTTTCGGGAAATGCACTACCAAATGGGTCAAACTGATTTTTTGATTTATAGTAAAATATTTATGGTGCTTCATTCATAAAAAGTTTCACGAGAAAAAAAGTGGTTATTTTAAAAAAATATTAAGGTGTTCAATAGTGATCACATTGACGTTGAAAGAGTTAGTAATTATATGAGGAAAAGAAAAAAATATCTTTTACCTTATAAGTGGTTGATCAAATGTTAGAAATAGTACAAGTTTCCTATTGATACAGGC
>JAGVSQ010007813.1:0-14963 GCA_022683975.1 Rhyacophila evoluta
TCTTCACTGGCCAGCAAACCGAAAGTGGCTGAGTCAAAATTGCATATTACAGAAAAGACATTAATTCCGGGACGACCTAATACAATATCAGAAAAACACGGCATTTCTTTCTTTTTTTCTTCTGGTGTGTTGCGAAATTTTTATTATTGATTTTTCTTCTTTACATGATCCAAAAGAACTAATCCGGTATACGAAGGATGTAGGTATCTTATATTTTATTTGATCAACTCATAAGCCAAGAGGGATGCGTTTCGAGAATATTTTGTTTCAATCTTAGGTCTCTGTAGGTAAAATCTGTTTCTGTCTTATATTTTCCTTGGCATTCTCTCATCTTCAGTCACAACACCATTGGTATTATACCATGCATGCTTATATAAATGCGAAAAATTTACAATTATAACAGTTACTGCCGTTCACTTTACTTGTGATTTCTTCCGATGACCTATCATATTAAACAAATTAATTGGGTATGCCAAATCTTATATTATATTTAGGATGGAGCCGGAGTTGGTGAGTCCGGTGAGCCGCCGGCTGTGGCGAAGTGTATGCTGTGGACAGAGCAAGAGGCATGCTCAAGACAGGTCACACAGATTGGAACCTCAGCCTGTGGTGCTTCTTCCGTTATTAATGCTTTGGTAAGGTTAATTTAAAATCAGAAATTAGTGTCCATTAGAAATTAAAATAACATGAAAGTTTAGTTTGGGTTTGGATACTCTACCTCTACCTGTTGACTCAAAAATGTACTAGTAACACATGTTTTTGATATAGGTTTCTCACCATTATTTATTTGAAGGTAAATTACTATAATATATTGGCTATGGGCGTAATATAAACTGCTATTATTAACATTATTACATTTAATAATTTATTGATGCATTACACAATTTTCTCAAAAAAAATCTAAACTCCATCTTTTCAGTTGGCACTTCATCAAACTGTAGATCTAGAGCGTTTGAAGTCTTCAGTATGCACTCGTCAGAGGTCGAATACTGCCCCTCTATGTCGTTACTTGGTGTCGAGGGCACTAGCAGGCTGCGGGGTGAGGTCGCTGGCGGCCATTATAGAAGCTGTATCCGGGGGTGTCGTCTCCTCTAGGCACTTTTCCACGTGGCCAGAGAGGTCAGTGCCTCTTTCCCATTGGCTGGCCAACTGGATAGGCTTAGGCGAGTCTCATTGATTGTATTTAAAATAAATATTTGGTGATTGTATTATTTTTGGTTTTAATCAGTTTGGTTAATAACTGCAAAGCAGTCTTCTCTGTCCTGATTTAACATAAAAGAATTTGATCAAATTGACAATTAGCAGAACATTAAATACTGAGGTTTTACTGTGTGAAATTTTGTTTTTATTTCATTTTTTTATAAAAATTTCTTTTTAGGAGCTGTTCCGATAGCAACATTAAACTTACAAGCAGGTGTGGCTGATCCCAGCCGCATTCCCGATTCTTGGCACCATCAGATGATCTTTGGAGTGGGCCCCCGAGGAATCTACATGGCAAATCCTGTTGAGTGTGTTGAAGAAGGAACCCTGTGGCATCAACTCTGCTCAGATTCGGTAATATAACTTTCCAATGTTTTGATTCCTAGTTCTAAAAATGTCCGAAGGTTATAGAGTAATATATGTGATAATCAGAAACATTTTCAATCTACCCTAAGCTATTTTTCTTACCTTCAGGTGTGTCTGCACGGTCTAGCCACTTAAAGTTTGATCTTCTAAACGTTTTCCTTTCCAGTCCAAAGGAAACTTTTGGATGGTCATGTCTCTTTCATCCATTAATTGAAGCCTACACAATGGAGCTGTCCTTTTATAATTATGGAAGATAACCATGAGATCACTGTACAATACGTTTAATTCATGATTATACATTTTTCACCACATACTATTATCACATATGACTCCCAAAAACCCCATAATGTCTTATTTTCTAAGATATTTCTATTTCCTCTCATCTCATTTTGATAATACTCACAACTTATTATCCATATGTTAATGTGAAATGAATGAGAATTTTCTTAAAATCCAGTTAAGTCCTCTTAAAGAGAAGTTTTTATCAGGTGTATGTAATCAGAAAACAGCATTTTTAAACCATATATACATATAATTGTCTCCCCGGTGGCCAAAAGGTTAATGTCTTTGCCAAGATTTCAAAAAACTGAAGATATAATAACCAATAAATCCAATAAAAAATCTATCAATATTATATCATGTTTACATTTATGTTAGATACAGTAAGACTGTAACAAGCTCATACTCTTTGGTGTTATTGTAATATTTCTTCTTTTATGATATGCATGTATTGTTTTTCCAGGTGTTGCTGATAAAACGCAAAGATGTGTTGATCAGATGGACCAGAGATACGGACCTGTCTCCCCTTATGTCAATACCTGGTGACCAGAGATGGAGAACCATGAATGTTTTAGGTGATATATAATATATTGTGTCCACTTTTAATCCTTCAAATGAGGGGGGTAGTGAACTTATTCCATCATGTCAAAATTTAAAAAAGAACATTTCGAACAAGTATGTTTTGTATAAAATAACCACAAAACATGTTATTTTTGTTTTCAATGCTTTTGAAATTAATTTTGTCAACTGATTTGTATGCCAAATGGTTGTTTTATACAAAGTCTTCTCCTTTACATTTTGGCATAATGAAATAAGTTCACTTTTGGAAATGCCCTCCTCAAATATTCAAACTTTTCTCACTTCCAGAATATATGTCCATTTAGTAAATATTGGTTATTAATTATAATAATATCTACTTACTACAATTGATAATTATGACATCAATAATCAGTACTTACTGTATGTTATTAATGTTATATTTTTTTTCAATTTTTTATACAATAGGTCAAGTTGTAAATATAATACGAGAGTCTCACAATCCAGTAATCAATGGGCAGACGCGTACAACGCATGTTCGAATCCCAGCTTGCTATCAGGCGGGAATCACCGTCGTGGCACTGGCTGGATCCGAGGCGCACAGGACGCTGCTGCGGGCCCCTGAGCTTCCGCTGCTTGTGCCTCAATCCCTACTTTAGGCGGACAATACACGATAATATACGTATAAAACATAATTATGACAAATATTTGTATCGTTTGTTGCCTCAATATTTGTTACAGATATTTCCAATTTTATTGTTTTTGTTTATGGTTGAATTGGTTTCCTTTGCTGGTATTAAGACATATTTATTCATTCACGACATCAACGCTGCTGAAGAAGATTTTTAAAAAAAATACGCTTTTATGTTCCATTCTTAAATATCCGTTGTAGAAAGGCAGACAGATTTAACTCATACAGAACGAATTTTACAGAAGGCACAACAAATGTTTCATGATCTTAGGCCAAAGTCAAAATATTAAATAGACATAACTAAGTGGGCAAAGACCAAAACTAGTGTTTTAGTTAGTCAATCTGATATTAATTTAACAAGTTATAAGAAAAACCAATAAAATTGTTGTAGTGGTAGTCCTTTCTCTTTGTCGCAAATTTCATAAGCCATCATTTTCTAAAAACTTTTATTTTAAACTTAAATTTGTAACTTTAACTAAAAGATAAATTTAAATACTAATTTGATATTTACAGTGTAGATCCTTTTGATAGAACGTATATCTAGTTGTATACCCTGTGATTATTGAAACAAGCTATTTGAACAAACTGAGGGTTACGTCCATTTGCCTTTATACATTCGATATATTTAAGGAATTTTTGTTTGTGACATTATCAATCAATTTGACGTACCCACAACATTAAAATGTTAAGATTAACCCTTTACAAAGTCACCAATTTTATCTAGTAGAAGTTTCGTCAGAATTATAGATGTACAAATATTATCGTGTAGTAGGTCCTAAGATGCAATATGTAGTATTTCGTTAGCTCGGAAAAAAAGTGATACAAATTATGATAAAAATATACTATTGATTGTAATAATTAGTGTATTGACTGCAGAAAACGTTAGTGTAAATAAATGATTATTACGGTGTTCCATCATCTCATAATTTATGGCTAAAGAATATGCTTAGAAACTTTAAAAAATAAACACTGCAAAACACTCACACACATGTATAATTATCAAGAATACAGTAGAACCTCGATATAAGACTAATATGGGTGAGGGGGTATCCGTTAAAGTAGAAAATCCGTTATATAAAAATATGATTTTCTGAATGCGACTATATTTATTACCTCAGAAGGTTTTACATTAGAATGTTCTTTGTGTCATTTTTTTAACTAACCACAGAATTATAATAATATAATCCTAAGTAGTAAATAGTTTTGGATTTTCTGTTGTATAGACTACAAGAAATATAACTTTATTGTTGTGCACCGGAGTAATTTTAAACGTATTGGTATTGGTGAGACGTGCATTTCCATTTAGTAATGATCCATAAATACACTTATTTTAAAATAACCAGAGCATTTTGTTTTAATTATGGATGTAAATTTCTCATTTTATTTTAGTTTGTCATATATGACGTCAACACAGTCGCTTTGTTTCTTGCAATATACTCACTTACAAAAAATAATTGTTCCTTCATTTTTATACAGAAACTTTATGCTTCCACACATTTTTCGCTTGGAAAACTATCTCAGTAAATAAAAGGATTGCGAGAGATACGGTTTTCATATGCAGAACATTGTTTACAGGCGTGATATTTGGCTTTAAACATGATTTTAATTATTTTCACAATTGATTGAAAATTTTGTCCATTATATCGAGGTTCTACACTATATTACTAAAGTCCTACATCATCATTATCTTACGTAGATAACCAACAATTTCATTGGTCATATAATTATATGAACTGTATGTCATAAATTCTGTTTATTTAATTATGGCCAATGCTCTATCTCTATGCTCTATCTCTGACTTAATATATCTGAAACAGTGGTTAAATATTTTATTCCAAATTGTAAAACTTAACTTGTTAATAATAAGAGCCATAATTGTGCTTGATATTTGATTCCTTTTCATTTTTAAATCTGTTTATCTATTATCATTCGACTTTGTTCAGGCAAAATGTATTAAGTATCATTAATTGCTGTGAATTAGGTGTGATTTCTTTATCCTGCATGCAAATATATTTTAGCAAAACCTAAAGCTGAACTTCAATAATAATTCGGCATCTGCCGCTTGATTCTTTTTGACAGAATGTATATTTAGTTGTGAACTGTGGTTCTCAAATAAAAGCAGTTTTCAAAATTAACTGAGAGTTGATGCCTCTTGCCTAAGTAGGGTCGATATCTAATTTAAAAAAACTGGAAATTTGTAATCTTCCATATAGACCATTATTCGCAATCCAGTTTTCAGGCCACTTCAATATTCAGTGTATAGATGCACATTATACATATTTTTGTGTGATGTCACAAATTTAACAAACACTTAAAATTATCTAGGGCCTGAGTTCCTGATGTTTAGCTCTTAGAAAATTTAAGTTGGCGGTATCGAACATTTGACGTATAACATTTCGTATCTGTAAAAATATCAATTATCATTGATTACAATTTATTATTAAATGTGCATAATAAGACATTACTTTTAAGCGAAAATCATGGACACAATATTATTACTATATTATTATTATTACATCTTATTAACATGAGTTCATGTATAGAACTTATTTCCGGTCGGATGACATTTTTTCAAGTTTTACGTTGCCTGAATATTTTGAATAATTATAAAATAATAATGATTTTTTTATTTGTCTCATTGTTCTTATTGGTTTAGTTTCTCCTAATTAATGTTTCATCTCATACATGGTCATAAATACTACGCAAAATTAGGCAAACTGCTAGACGCCGACTTAAACAGAAATCAAAGTTTGACATTACCAACATAAATTTTTTGATGGCTTAGTGTCAGCAAATCAGCCTCCAGATAACTACACTTCGTAATGTTAACGGTATGTTAAATAAATCAAAAACTATTTTATGAACATTACGCATTATGATTATAGTCGTGATAATGATGTGACAGCTAAAACAACTACTGACAAAACGTTTTGAAAATTACATGACAAGAAAAAAGCAGAATTTTTTTGTATCACTTTTATTCTTAACATAAACAATCATATTTTCATCGAATTATTAAGATGAGAATATAAAAGTTTGCGACTGAATTCACAGAGGAGTGAAATAATTATTAATAAATTTTTAATCACTTGTAACATTATTTATTTAAAATATTAGCAACCGATGCCATTTGTTTTGAAACTTAATTTTACTCTTTGTGCCTGTCATAAATGTTCACTAGTCAAAATTATAGAAATTTTAATTGTTGCTACACCAATTGAATGTTAAACATTGAGCTACAGAAAGTTTAAGATGTTTCTAAACATGTTAAGTTTGATCGAACGAGATGTTGTGAAATTAGAAAAACAAAGTTTATAATATTCTGTCTGTTTTACTGTGGAAAAAAATATGAGAACATCACATTCAGATATGAATTAGATATAAAAGTCTTGGCCTCAAAAATGTACAACTTGATTTTTTGAAAACTCAATAATTTACTACGATAAAAATAGATAAATCTTTCAAGCGTTAAAGTATTAAAACAATACTAATTTGTACACAGCTTTATTTTGCTTTATTATTGTTATTTATATTAAATGTGTAAAGTAAAAAGGATGTAACCCACACAGAACACATTTTACAGGAGGCACAGATACCATCTATGTAATAATTTTCGACCGAAGTTAAAGTATTACATAGACACAACGTCAAAGTGCATGAAGACTAAAACTGATGTTTTATTTACTCAATCTGATATAAATTTAATAATTTATTTCAGCCGAAGCCAATAATACTAATGTGGTGGAAGTCCGTTTTCACAGTTGCAAATTTGATAGACAACCCTCTTTTCGAACTTATAAGCTAAATTTAGATACTAATTCAGCATTTGTGATTTACATCCTTTGATAAAACGTGTATTAAGTTGTATACAGTGTGATTATTGAAAACACGTGATTATTGTTACATCCTTTTCCTTCCCACAGTTGATATCTACATAAATATGTCTTTTCCATATTGTAAAACCTTAAGTATTATTCATATTCTTTATTTGATCATAAAAAAAAAAATGCAATCCATATGCAACATATAACTTAGATATCAAATCCCGGATGTATGTTAATTTGGACTCATCATGGCTTAACACCTACAGTATTAAATACCTTTTCACAAATATCTTATTTAAATCCATAAACCGTCGTGTTAGTCTTTAAAAGTATTTCAATTAATGAAGCCGATTTAAATATGTAACCATAACATTTGTGGAAAAGATATGAAATACTGTTTTGTTGTTACATTATATTACATTTTTTGTATACAACTTCAGAGCAAAAATTGACTGCGATACAATAGTTTCATATTGAAAGATTTAAAAATTACACTTGTATGTGACTCGATATTGCATTATTCAATTCAATTTTATTTATACAGCAAATTGTGGACACTATTACTAGTTAAAAATGTTTATAATATGGCAATAATGAATATTACGACAAAATATACTTAGTGGAATATTATAATCTCCTTTTATTAATTATATTTTGACATATTTAACATCTTCACTATAATCCCGATATGTATATTGCATTTACTTTTGTTATGTATACTTGAGAAGACAAGGCTTTAAATCTTATTAATATCTTTGAAAAACATATTGTTTCTTATGTAAATGTGTATCGCTGTTTAATTCTAGGAATTAAAGTCAAACACCGCTATCTATATGGAAATAATCTGGACCAAATCAGTTATCAATTAGTTCTTTAATCCATATAGGAGTATGGATGTAATTCTGCTGTATATCGCGGGAACTGGTAATTGTTAAAATATAGATTGTTTCAATAACTATTAGATACTTCTTAAGACATTTCGAAAAAGTTAGGATATCGTCATATATACCAACTTACATCTATCAAAATGAAATGCTCTGCGAAAAAACTCAATCTTCTATTAGAAAAATATCAAATAAAACTCTTCAAAATATATTTTCGTTCATATCATTCAGCCAGTCACTTAAATCTCGCGCATTTGAATGGATCTATTCACTTTGCTGCTGATTAGCACAAAAAATCTGAATAAAAATACATCTGTTAGGTTTATTTAATTTATTATTACATTTCCATGCGAATAATAAGTATATACTTGATTTCTTTATTTGTAATGTAAATAAAGATATCAATATTCCATATTATGGAATAATTAATATCTTTTTCACGATTCCTCATCACTTTTTGATAAATTTCAACTCTAATGCATTATCACAACATTCGAAAGCTCGTTAAAATATTCAAGTTCAAATGTTGCCCTGCTGAGAGCCATTTCACGATAAAATGTTCTCACAGGGAAAGTGTTATTTATTGATTATAATATTAAACCAAAAAATAAATCAAGTGCTTTTGAAAGAAATAACATGTGCTATTTAAGGTAAAAACGTTATCTGTGACAAAAAAGCAGTTTTTCTGTGGTTGCGTTGTTTGACTTTAAGCGTTCGAATTAAGTTGAGTTGTGATGATTTTTGCCTCCATTTAGTAATAATTATTGATTATATCCTAAGAGCTCTCTTGTATAACTAACTACATTGGTAAAAATATCGCAGCTTGATGAATAGCTATAATAATTTGATGGATCGATAAGCTGTGGGACATGTATATCAAATCATATCGAAATGTACTACTTTTTAACATCTAAATATCGTATTTCGTAATTGCACTTTGGAAGCTTTTAAATCTCCATGATAATGTAATCAATATTATTTGTACCGACATTTACGTGGTAGATCTCCATTATAATGGTGAGAAATAAAAAAATCGGGACTGATTCTTGCGGTAATGGTTTCATAGCGCAAAACTATAGACTAAATATTTGTTTCTCATTGTTATATATGAAATGTGGCTTCAGGTTCATGGTTGTATATAATATATAACAAAGTATTATTATATACATGCCTTGGATAAATATTGAAAGAAATTCAAAATTTATACTAAATTTTTTTTACTACATTTAGAGAGTAACCAGTGTATCCTAACCTTTAACAATAATATTTAGTGATCCAAGGTGTTTTCTTTCAATGAAAAAGTAGTTATACATTGTATCAATCATTATGGATGTTTTTATACGTCTCAAATATTCTTCAAATAATTTTGTTTCATATATTTCTTTGAACGTATATATTCCCCATTTAGAGCACACTGCCTTCATGATTTTAGCGTTGCATCTTCCCTTAACTCTGCTGAATAAATCATGTGGATAGTACACAGCTTTATAATTTTAAATCATAAAATTTTCTTCACATGGTTTTAAGTATGCTTTTAATATCTAATTAGCCATTTTGAGGATGTTTATAAATAGTTTTTCAACGCAGTCGACACAATACGCATATACAGTAAAACCTCTTTAACTGGAATCTAGGGAAGAGCTAAACAGTTTGTCTTATCTAGATTTTGAAATATCGATGTATTCAACATATAGAGGTGTACTATCTAAAATTCGATTTATAGAGGCGTTCGTAATTAGATAAGCACTGAGATAGAATTCACAACACTATGCACTTAAAAGCAATTACAAATTATAGAAGTAAAATTATATTAAATATAACACCTAGCAGAGAAATAATAAGTATTGTGCAGTGTTCAATCTTTGGGTAATAAAGGTTTTAAGACCTGAAGGAAAACTTATAAATGATTTTAACTTATCGAGGTTCTACTTTATATTGTTCTATATAAATTTTGTGAGAATATGTACATATCGCTCTTGTTATGTTCAAAGTCCTAAGAATCGTGAATACATTGATTGTGGGCAGTCTTAAGATATGTCGGTTACTCTCCGAGTGGTTTTCCGAATGACAACATTGTTGTCTCATTGTCAAATACAAGACGTTCATCTTTTGAAGCTCCTTTAGTTTTAAGTGTATATACAATTTGTTTTTTTAAGTGATCTGTATTTGAGTTTCGAAAAATAAACCAATTACATTTATTGACACGTCGCTCCTGTACAAATTTATAGAAAATAGTGTAAATTGGAACAAAATCATACAATAAAATAATTCGTAAAAATTACGAATATGAAATAAGCTTGTGTTTCATTTTGTCATGACTTTCTTTTTAGATTTGTTTTGTAAAACACATCGCATTTATTGTTACCCACCATGATTCAATAGACATGTCTGTGAATTGGAGTTTTGGCTCTGCAGCTACATAAAATTTAGAATCATTTATATTTAGATGCAGCGGTAGGAATGACTAATAACCAATTCTACAAAACCTCGATTATATATTCACATTTGAGGATCACAGTCATAGAGTAGGAACAGTGATATATATTATACCTATGCTTCGTTGATTGCTGTATTATAGAAACATTCAAAATCAATTGAAAGGAGTACAAACCTGAATGATATCTGGCGAGAAAGAATTATTGTGCTGGTCAAAACATTTTCACCACTTATATATTAATATATCACTATCATTACTTCTGATGGTCACGATCAATCATATTATAAAGATAGGAATGACTTTTTGGAAAGACCATATAAATATCAGAGATAGATTAATATTGAGTGGTATATTTCTAAAATCAACTTATTTCACTATGGCAATATTTAAAGGGTAGCGAAAGAATCATATGGCATGTTTTTGAAATTGATTTTTTATACTGATTTATATGCTCGAGAGACCACCTCATTTGTTTCGTTATGTTGAATATTGTTACATATTGTATAAACGTTTGTTAGGGACAAACAAAACATATTCATTATACTGGAAATTTCATTACTTCTGTATTTGTTATAAAGAGACTTGACCTGTATATGGTTTTCTAAACAAAAATCTTCCTCTTTAAATTTTGGCATATTGGTATCAATTAACTTTGGAAATATACCCCTCAATTATCATTTGTTTAAAGGGCCCTCAACATAGAAGGTGAAAGTACACTCGAAATACTTAAGCTGAGGCTGCTGGGCTGCGTAAAAAAGAAATTGCCGACACTAATGGCAACGCAACTTATTTTATGAAGGTGGTTCAGATCCATGTTGATTTTCTAGTGCCGATTCATAAAAGAAGCTGACAGAAAAATTGTAAATTAACAACTGATAGAATAGGTAAAAAACTTTTATTTATAAAAAACAGACTTTCATAGAACACAGTCACCACAAAGTTGGTTATACAATCCTAGAAATTGTACTGTAAAATATACAAGTATTTCTCCAAAAAAAATTCAAATGTATTGTGATATATTTATAAAAATACTATTCATATGATGTGGAAAGGACATATCCATACAGTCATTAATCATAATATTGCAAAGGTATTTTTATTTTAGATAATATTCAAACCTTTTTAATACGTGTATGATAGTATTTTATCAATCTGAAACAAAAAATGCTAGATCATTGTGTCTTTTAAAGGATTCTTTATCATTGTTCTTAAAAAAACAATGGATTCGGAAAATTAAAGCAATTAACATAAGGAATGTTATATAAATATATTGAATTGAGCTTATCCCAAATAATGTATTTTTTTTCAAACCGTCCATTTCGAATATGGAGCATATATTGTTGACTTGGCTGCCAGTCGCTCAATCCATTATGCATCCATTTACGAAATCAATTTTTTATGCTGTGATATACAGGATTAACACACATAACCTCTAGTGTCGAAGTGGACATGATTAAAATTTTAATCACTGAGTCGTAATAATTCAGTAGATAAATGTTCATGCTTTTAAGCCACTCCTCAATAAGAAGTAATGAGTTTTAGTATACCACTGCATAAAAATCATTTTTAATATTTACTTGGATGCAGTTAGTTACGCGTTTCGGTAAAAACAACCCTATAATAAAAATAGTCTGCTATATCTCCACACTGTCTATTACATTTTATCACATCTTTTACAATAGATTTTAGTTATGCCGCATATTTTTTTCACTAATATTGGACACCGCATCTTCATATCATTATTGCATTAGTATTGGAAAAAGATGCACAATTAGTTAACTGTATAGAGTGCATTACATCAAGAATTCTCAAGATATGAAGTTTCTATAAAGCTCGGAAGATTCTAAATAATTTTGTAATGAACAATCTAACAAATTATGAATCAATTTACATTTCCAAAACAAGTCAAGATGCCGCCATGTAAGGAGGATAAGATTTACAAAGATTTTCGGAAGCCCCATGGGGCATCCGGCCATCCCATACGCTCTACATAAGAAATGGACGTAGAAATTTACAAGATTAGCCAACAAATATTCTCATAAATGCATGATTCTTTTAAATATTGCATATTTGTAAAATAAACAACGTTTATGCTTGAGAAAGTAGCATGAATTACAAAGGACCATTTCAGACTAGAAACATTTCAACAAAACTCCAGCATGAGGTTCAACACTGACGATGAAAATGAAAAACTCATATTAGAAAGAAAAAAAACCCATCTCAATTTATATGCTACATCAGATATAATTGCCAGTGATGATAAATAAATATTAAAGAGGATTTTCAGAATTTAGACATAAAATTCCTAAATCTTAACACTCTCGTTTATAAATCTTTTCCATGATATTCATAAACAAAGAATGCGGGAGGCCCCTGGATATTTGTTGAATATGCGTTTTGATAAGGTTGTAGCTGGTTTCTTCGTATACAGCATAAGTATTGGGTAGCCCCAACTCCTCGTAGAGAGCCTTTATCCTCTCGACGTGAGCAAGATCGTCACTGCCGTAGAACTCCTCCATGATTTTGCGCTGGTCGGGATTGGCCCTTTGTAGAGCGACGACGGCGAGCCACGAGCACTTACCCGACTGAATGTCAGTGCCCACTTTACCGGTGATAGACGGTTCACCAAAGCAATCGAGGAAGTCATCCTGTGAACAAAATGAGATTATCAATAAAATTACAATATCACATAATATTGCAATGCGATATAAATGTTGTGAAATTTTCATAGAGGATATTTTGTCAAAAATTAAATACCAGAACAGATATAGCAAAGAAAATTCCAAATTGGCGATAATAACTGCCCAGAATGAAATAATGTTCTTATCTCATTACTTCATAACTCCATTTGACCAGAGGATCATCATTTTATAGTTAAATCTGTAAAATGTCAAAGTTGTTGCAAAATTCCAGGTTAAACTGATGTATATATATTAATCTATTTTACGAGAATTAACTGTTAACTACGTTTAAGCGGTAGTAAAAAAAAAGTGTGTCCAATATATATCGCAAGAAGTGTTTTTACTATCTACAGAACCGTGATGATTAACAAAACAAATGATAGAATGAAATTAATGATGACCTGAATCTGGAAGAATTGTCCCATCTCCAAGAGGATAGTCTTGGCCTGACGATGCATCTCAGGATCGTCGATTCCGCTCATCAGCATGGCCAACCCGACGGGCAATTGGAAAGTATAATATGAGGTCTTATACTTGACAATGGAGTTGTACCACTTCATGGTGAACTTGGTGAGGTCGGGTTTCCGGCCACGGGCTGTGTTCACGTCGAGGTACTGCCCAATCGATGTTTTCAACAACATCTGTTGACAAAAATTTTATATTGTAGAATAACAAAAGATATAATGATAACAATAAATAATATTTATTACTCTCGATAATCCTCTTTATCGTGTTAGTATTTAATAAATTAATTTGACTTACCTCATTAAACATCTCCAAAACGTTCTTATAATAAAATTGATTGTGGAAGTTTTTTTTGAGCACAGAATACATGGATGCATGGATCAAGATGGCGTCGTTGATGGCAGTGAGTCCAATGTTCTCTTGCTTATACCAGCACGGCACACCACGTCTTGTTGACGATTCATCCATAATGTCATCCAGGACTAGAAGATATGCTTGGAACTGAAAAAATATTTTACCACAATAAATTGCTGATACAATATTTTTACTCTTCATAAAAATCTACCTTTATTATCCAAGCTAATTCAATGAGGACCAACAGGTACATTAATAGAAACAATGAAAACTATATATTGAATGTACAAATTCTCCGAGTGCTGCTTTATGTATGTAATTTGCCACCTGAGTAAGGCTCAAAATTTTTAGACTCCTAACCATGTCTGTGTTTTCTTTTGAACAATTGGATTTCAGCGCTTAGGAAGGTTTTCGAATGCTATTCGCATGACGGATAACATCAGAGGTGCCGTTTGATAGTTACATCTTTCATACACAGTGTAGATATGATAGAAAAATATTCATAACTCTTTGAATGATTGAATGATAAACAATGATACATCATTACTTTTAACAAATAAAAATATAAAAATGAATTATTTAGGATGCCGTAAAAAATCGTTTCATGTGTGCCACTTATTTGCCATTACTGCTTTAGTGTATAAAGAAACTGTAGCATTACAAATATGAAGCATCCTACAAGGAAGAGTAGTGATCATATTATATTAAACTGGTGAGTTGGTTTGTGATCTTTTGACCTACAGATGTTACTAACGCTATTTTGGCAATTGCTGGAATAAATGATAAGTGTAAAGAGATAAAATAATACAATATTAAATTAACAGTCCCCCAAGCAAAATCAATAATAATAATATATATTTTTATCACTAAAATAATACGTGCTCCCAATCAGGCTGATTTTCATAAATAATATAATTTAATATGAATTAATACTTGCAACAATATTTACTTTTGAATTTCTCTAATATCAAAAATTATTTCTCCTCTGTTCACTCCACAAGAGTATAATACGTAATCAAGAGTATAATATGATATCAAAATTGTGAAGATGACCACCCCAGAAGTAGAGAACGGTAGAACCTCGATATAACGGACTGATGCGGGTAAGGTGTCCGTTAAAGCCAAAAGTCCGTTATATAGCAATCAGTTTTCGGTTTAAAATTAGTTTTCTGAATGGATTTTTACTAAAAAAATAAATCTTATTGTAACTTACTATTTATAGTCTTAAATGAGTAATTATCATTA
>JAGVSQ010007814.1:0-14962 GCA_022683975.1 Rhyacophila evoluta
GGTCGCAGTTATTACATTGTAACCTATAAATACCTGACCTATGTTTGAAATCTAACTGGTAATTTTATTGCAATAATTCTATCGGGAGATTATTGATCAATAATCGCCAAAAATGGACTATATGGATCTCCGCAATGTGAAGACGTTTTGATAGATTATTTTTTACGAGAATCGTTTATCACACAATTGCTTAACCCAATGGGCATCCAGTACTGTATTTTTATTTATTTTTAATCCGATAGATGGGGAACTGAAGCCGCATTCTGCGCATTGCTACCAACTACGTTAACCGGGGAGACATATATATATATAAACTTTATATATTTATATTTAAAAAAATCTTCGTATCGTTTTTTCGTAAAGGCGCTATTTATATG
Organism: Rhyacophila evoluta; assembly: GCA_022683975.1. Classification (NCBI taxonomy): domain Eukaryota; kingdom Metazoa; phylum Arthropoda; class Insecta; order Trichoptera; family Rhyacophilidae; genus Rhyacophila; species Rhyacophila evoluta. Next base: position 378 of record JAGVSQ010007814.1, read on the forward strand.
TTTAAGTCCGAATCGTCGTAAGTCGAGGACTACCTGTACATACTTACGAGAGATTTGAAATGTGCCACAGTGCTATTCATATTTTCTGAGTATATAGCTTAAATTTTTAAGTTCCCTACGTTATTCTATCGTTATTTATATTCATAATTCACAAAACACGTTTCTTGCCGATTATATTACTACTGCATTGATGTAGCGATAAATAGTACATTTCATATGCAGCAATTAAATCGATTAAGTGATTCAGTTTTGTAAACACCTTCGTCTTTCAAATTATATTTTTACCTCTACAAGTTCGTTTGTTAAGAAATTTTCAATTGGTAAACATTTCAACCTTCCTTTATAATAGAAAATATGATCATTATAACACAATTGTATTAAAAATATATATTTTACGTAGTTTAAAAATTATAAATAGATAAATCGTCTATTTTTAGATTTTAATTATAATAAATACGTAATTTTAGTTAAGTAGTTTCGTACAATAAATATTTCTTTAAAAGAACAACTTAATAATTTAATATAATAAAGTTTCTGCGTGATTTTTTTAAGGTGGAATAAATTTTGAAACTATTATAAAGTATGTTGACTATGGAAAGTGGTGAAATTCAGAAAGCTCAAAGAAAAACTGAAAGATATTAATCACCCAGTTAATCAAACTTAATATTTTACTATTATCAAAGAATAATAATTTAATATAGTCACGTCTCTGCCTACTTTAAATTCAATAAGTAAAACAAACACTTTTCTACGCGATTACATCAATGTTTTACAAGTTGGCGAACACCGCTATAAGAATTTAGTGGGTACCTAGCTAGAAGGCCCCGAACTGAGTCCGACACAACACGTCTTGGTTAAAAATAAGAGTACAGGGGTAGAGTGTGAGTAGTTCATTTCATGAAATGATTCCAGTAATCGTTTTAAAATTCGGTGAAAATCTTTAAACATATAAACCAGCGATGGAAAATAACGTTTTATAAGTCTAATTTATTTTTGGTTCCTGTACATACGTACAATTTGTTAATAAACGCATCTAATAATAGATAGTAGGCTTGGTAGTCGAGAGGTTGGCGTGCGTACTTCGGGGTCTAAGGTTGCGGCTTCGATTCCCATTACTGCTGAATTTAAAAATATCCAAATACATGGAATTCAATACTCAATGGATTGGGCAATTGGCTAATAACCAATTATCGGGGGAAAAAACTGTCAAAAATTTTGAGAGAGTTGAAAATGCAAAAATATTAAAATATATGTGTAGAGAGAAAGTTTCCTTTACATGTTCTTTATTTATAATTATGTCCTTGTAGTACACTTTTACTACAAATAAGAAACAATCCCATGCTCTGGTAGTGTCCTCATATGTTGATTGTAAGGGAAGAGCTTCTTAAGTCAGTTCGACCATTTCTCGGACCGGTCAGCCATTACGACTTGGTATCTAGGAAGGATAATTTTCTAGTTTTAAAAAAAAAATGCAGAATTTTTCGGCTAGCGAGAAAGTCTCTTCTTAGCGAGGCTAGATATTAACAAGGTATAATTAGTTGGAATAGGAATCACTCGCACTCTATTGCACGCCAAATGAGGTGTCGGGAAACTGCTCCTGGGACACTTTTGGCATATTGAATATCGTTTCACATTCTTTACGCCACGCATAACGGGTGTGGATACGTGGCGGGTGGTGGAGGGGAAATCAAGTATCCAGAGGTGTAAGCATAGTAATATAAATTATTATCTTTATTTGATTTGATTAGGTTTTAACAATCATAAAATGGAAGAGATGTATCTTTTTATTGATTACAAAAAAAATATCGATAAAGATACCACAGTGATGGATAAAAACAATATAAAAATTTGGATTCTTTAATTTTTTCAATCACTTGAATAAAATCACGTAAACTGAACGTGCTTTCTTTCTATGGATAAAAGTATTTTTTCTGTTTGTTTTTATCAATTTTTAAAATTGTAGCCACATCATAACTATTCAGAACATCAAATTATATAGATCATCATATAAAGTACAGATTGGCCAATAGAAAACAAGGTAATCTAATATTAAACCATACTATAATTTTATTATCACAAAATAAAGACTTTAATGTTTATATGTCAACAAAAATGCTGGACTTCATGCTTATTGGCGTCAGCAATTAGATGATAACCAATTCTCATAAAATACAATTAAGCTGTTAATATCCATATGTTCCATTTTCAGAGTGGTTATAGTAAAAAATAATACATTAATGTATCTCTATGTATGAATTCACAAGTTTACGAGAAACTGGAAATATATAATCATATATTTTAATAAATACATTTTTTATTTATTTTATTTATATAAATAATATCACGATTGGGGTTCATGAGGGAAACGGTCTCTACCAAATAGTAAATGTTACGGGGGTATTGAAAGCACGCGGTACTGTTTTGAGAAAATCATTATAGTCAACCGACAACACTTACTTGGTGTAAGTGTAGAATTGGAAAATAAAGTGGCAATTTTTTTGATAGCGAATTTCAAATATGTTTTCACTTTGTATTTTATTAAACGAGTAAATTTCAGTCTGCCCGTTTTTTAGAAAATTCTCTCCGAGGGTTTCATCTCTTATAGACTTCACGTCTTCACGTACAATAACAATTTTGATAAGGCTTCATTGTAAACCTTTCGCATAACTTTATTTCGTCCGTCAAAATAAGAAAACTTTACCGCACCAAGACCGCAACGTGACTTTTATTAGTTTCTTAATTGGCATTTGTACATTTTCAAAACGTGAAAGGAAACTGAATTCTCTAAAGTTCCCAAGCCTTTGAATGGAGGTACACACAAGTAATTAATAATAGTAGAATAATTACAATATTTTCACTTTACATATCTATTGTAGAAAAAGAAAAGGACGTTATCCTCAATTTCAAAAATAGCTTTTATTCGATAATCTGAATGTATATAACTTAATACATATTCCATCAAATGGACGTAAGCTGAAAAGGCCGAATTAGTGTCTAAATTTAGCTTTTAAGAGCATAAAAAAATATCGCCTGTGAAACTTGCGACCAGGAAAAAGAGCTTCTACGTCATCAATTCTGTTGGTTTTTCTTAAATAACCAATAAAATTAATATCATATTGAGGAAATAAACTACCACTTTTAGTCTTCATGTACTTCAAGGTAGTTTCAATGCAACGTTTTAACTTTGGTTCAAAATCATTAATTAAACTTTCTTTGTGCCTTTTGTAAAATTTGTTATATGTGCTTACGTCTATTTTCCTTACCACAGTCGATATATAAGCTTATTACAAAACTTGTGATGGAATGACAATAGATATGAGATGGATTAATGTGATAAGCATTTACGCACGTTAGAAATTAAAGTATAATATATTCCATTAAAAATGTACTATTTCCTTTCTTTCTTTCAGAACAATCTGGAATTTATTTTCTCCAATCTCTTCACAGAACACGTACCAAATTCTCTACAGAGCAGATTGAGGTATTCTGTATGACAATAAATATTAACATAGAAAGCTTTGATAATTATTAAGCTATACGAGTATAATATTACTCGTTGAGCTTTTTGTCACTACAGTACAAACCTAGAGTAGAAAAGTTTATTTTTAAGTAATTTATTTTCAAACACGTATTACTTCTTGTCGGCCTGCGTTATCTTTATTCTCCGCGTTTAGAGTCTAATTAAAATTCTGATATTTGGAAGTAAATAAACAGTCTGTAAGTGAGGGTCAAAAATGTGCACTTAATAATTACGTCTATCTCGCCAAGGATACGCATCCCGTCTCAGAGTGACGTTGGACACACTCTTTGTTTCACTTAATGAAATTTTCACATTGCCTTCTGCACTATCGTCGCTCATGGGATGCGACGAGGGTACAGGGAGAAACATAGAAGGGTGTCTTTATTGAAATAACCGCAGAGGGCCCAAGTAAGTTGGCGAGGGCCGTTTTCCCTCGGATCATACTATTATGTTGACAGAAAATTGCAACCAGTTAACTTGATGTTTATCTTAAGTATAAATATAGTTACGACCCAACTATGGTGCTGCGTTCAAAGACATTGCAACCACATATGAAACGCACCGTGAAAAAATAGTGTTGTATTCAAATGGAGTATTCTGCTGAAGACGTCAAATCTGTATGACGACGCAGATGCAAAAAATGATAGCACACTTCTTCTTCTTGCATATCCGCTGTCTAAGTGGAGCATATATTCCAAGAATCCCTGCCGCCCGCTAGTGCTCTCGCGTCCTCCCAGATCATACCTGCATCCCGTAACTCCGCCGAATACATTATATAGATAGTATTTAGCGGCTTTCCGGAACGCCGACAATCGGTCGGCTTGAAGAATAGATAGGTCAAGTTTAGACTCTCTTGAGGTATCTGCAATCTGTGGCTGAGCCAGATCCAGCGTTGCAGATTCACTTTTTTAGTGGTAAATGGCTGCATGGTTCGTTATATTATCTTCTCATTTCAAGTTGAAGAATTTTGAAAACTTTGAAGTGAGCTGGTACATATACTACTGCATCAAAATACATCAAGTTGGTATTCATTTTATGCATAATTTTATGTTCTATAACTTATTACTGAACAAAGTTTTTGATTTGATGCGTCATTTTTGAATTATTTGGTAAAAACTAAAAACGCCCCATTTTAGGCTACCTTTATCTACCTAGCTAATTAAGCTCACCTCGGCGGAGGGGGGAAACTTAGGATAATCATACTGGGCCATACTTGAACAAATTAAAAACATAAAACCTTTACTTTGAATTCATATTCATTTTCGTACTTTTTTGGTCCCCAGCAACTGACCTACTAGTGGTTGATCCCCAGCAGTAATGTGATTTTGTTTTCGATTCGTAACAATTAGATGCCACTCAAAGTAGTTATCACTGTTGTAATCATAATAATACAGCCGCGAAATAAAACACTTTGTGGTAAGTTTCACAATCAATGGTCAATTTATTATTGCTCTCGCTTGTGGCAACACTAATTACTTTGTGTACTTATTTATCTAAACAAATGGTTGGCAATACATGTGTGTATAATATTATTGAAAGGGTTACTGTGTCAACGATATAGTAAATACATTATCGCGCAATCAATGGGCCATAAATTGCAATATAGTCGACATCTACGAATAGTCCAGTGAACAAGTTAGAGAGTAAACATGGTCCACACATTCTTGTAATTTAATATTATTATGCAAACCTCATTCCACTTTGTAGGCTGCTATCTGTATTTCTTCCAGCTTCCAACTCCAGTATATCTATGGCATCCATAGTTTAATAGTATAATAAATAAACGTGAATTTATACCCATGATTACCAGAGACAAAAATGTCGAAAATTACTTGGCATCAATAGCAATTCTTTTTGTAGTCAAATTTAAAAAAAAAAAACAAAACATCCCTAATTTTCATCTAAATACTCTTGATGTAAAATCAGATATAATAACTACAATCCAATAAGCTAATCTAAGTAATAGAAATTCGCTAGATGTAATTTGTTATAATAATAACTCATAGGCAACGACATAGATAAAATAGCCTCATGTTCAAGAATCCCAATGCCTTTATTTATCTATGTTAGGTCCAGTACAACATGCTAAACCATGCCCCTCAAAAACCTAATTTTATAATTTCCTTTAATTTAATATCTAATAACTATTTAAGGGATATATCAATGTGATATATTGTGCAAGAAATGTCTTGTGAAATGAAAAATCGATGAATTGACAGTCTTGTGAAGATCCACAATTTTCTGGACATTGTTTCATCTTGCCTTATCTTTTAAATTAGAGAACGATTGATATGATTAAAAATAAAAGATATCTAATTTTGTCTACAAATGATTAATTCTCAACCCGACTCCTATGTCGAGCTGGACCGACATTATACATTTCGTTCAAAAACTAATTTTTAATAATTTAAGCTTCTCCTTTATTTCAAATAGCGAGCATATTAGCGTCAAAGTGGAGTTTCATCTGTGTAGACACAAGAAGTTAATGGTTTCTTATGGATTAAATAATGTTCACAAAAATGGAAAGATGTTAGATTTTTTTGGGTTATGCCTATGGGTGTAGTATGGTAAACCTATTAACACATCGAAATCAAAATTAAACTTTAATTTATACCATTTGTATTACTAGACCCAGTCAGGAACGTATGTTTTATATATCTCCAGGCCTGTCAATGTTAATTACGATCTTAATTTCAACCTCAAAATAATTAAGGAAAAGGAAAAGTAAACGGAAAAAAAACAATATATTGAGGAGTGCAAAGGGTTAAGACCTTTTTATAAATTCACTCCAAGCCTGTTTTGTACTCTAACCTTTGGCTGCTCAATTCCAAAATTCTTGAATTCTAGCAATAGGAACTACCATTTTTAATTAATTTTGATAAAATAAAATTATTGTTGTTAAGCACACACTCTTTTGTGACACTGAATAAAAAGGTAGACTCAAAGATGCATAACGATCATCGTTACCACCAACAATGAAATATCATTGTTTAGCATTCAAAGGGTAAATAATGATATTGATTAAAACAAATATCATTTTCATTTATTCTTATATTTTATTTGAGAAATTAATATACACATACAATATTATTATCATATTCAATGTAATAAATATACAACCTGAAGTATCATTTCTTTATAATTTTACTCATTTTTCTAAAATTTTTATTTCTTATTACAATGCCGGCAATAAATGCAAAAATATATCTTAAGTTTTTTATCAAAAGAGATGTATCCAAACTAAAATATGTAAGGAAATGAGTATTGTTTTCAAATATTATTATTTATGTACAAAATATAATACTTTGGTTTTAAACGGCATCCATTCAAAAATAAGAATAAAATAATTTATAGACGTGTTCAAAATTACAGGCGATAATTTGTAAATCAAATATGTAAAAAAAATATTCGGTTTACTATTAATCATTGGTCGAAGCCATTGTATATTGAAACAATAATACAAATTTTATAACATAATTCCATAAATTTTCTTTGAATATGACTGATTTTTTCTGTTAAAACAGTTAAGAATATCTCAAAAGACAAATCTGCAGCAAAAACAAAAAAATATGAAAAGAATAGAACCTACAAAACATATAGTAACTATTACAACTGAATATATGAATGTGTATTTAATGTATCTGGAGAGCTCATTCTTATATTTTGACAGTAAACATAAATTATATTTAATCTTAAAATATTATTTACATTAAATTAATTAAAATTAAAATAATTTGTACATGGAATAAATCAAATACATAAAAAGAAAATAATAACCAAACTGTTATTAAATTATGAATATTTGTAGGCTGATTTTTATTAATTATAAAAAGAAATCTGAATATTTAAATATATGCAGATAATTATTGTAGAAAGCTTATTGTAATTCATATAGAGCCTTATTTCAATTTACTTACTTCAGTCTTCAAAGTAAAATTAATTTGTATTCGGTGGAATTAATTCAAAGACAAGTGACATAAACAATTTATAAATATATGTTTACATTTTCATGAAAGAACAGCTCTATTTACCCGATCTATTACTTACGATTATTTATAAAATACTCTTGATTTATTTCCAGAAAGCAAAGCGGAATATAACTATAATGTATATAACCTAGTTATAGGATTGGTTTGTCAAATAGAACAACTGTCAGATTTTATCTTCAGGAAATATAGAACAAATTTCATTTAAATATATACTTGAAGGTATCCGAGCTATTTTTTTTTATCCATATGATTGCTATATTATGGTAAAATAGAATTATAGTATATAATATTGTATAATATATATCTAATTAATTGAAAACATGTTTTGTTTTTCAAATCACACACCATGGAAATTCGATAAACCAATCCTATAATGTTGATATATTTCAATATATTTGCATTTCCTTCTCGCACTAACCCAATGACAATTATACGTTTCTCTGTACGATACCCAATAATTGGTAAAAAATCTAATATACGTTTGTAAGTGTCTGTTACCTGTAAGAAAATTACTGTTTCTAAGACTAGTAACAATTATAAGAATGAAATCAGCGGTAACAGTGGGTTTTTGGTAAAAGAAAAAAACATTAGAATAACCAACATTTACTTAATTAAGTTTGAATATGTTTGCTTCAATACGTATGTGTAGATGCTTGTGATCACTGGTATCAAAAAAAAATATTTTTATCTTACAAAACATTCTGCAATTGGTTACCATGACACAATAAATGATCTCTCTTTAATTCTGAAGTTTATCTATTCAAAGCAAAGTTTTTTGTTTCAGATTATATTGTGTGACAAATGCAAATGTTCCAACACTAAATAAATATATTAATATTATAGGAATAACATTTTAATATCATAAAAATAGACTAGAAAGGCTTAGGTTATAAGATCTTAGCTTGGTTTATACACGTGATTGATCAGTTTTCTATGGTTTTTAATTATTACATATTTATATAAAAATATTTAAACATTACGACTTGAATAAAAAATGTATATTTTTAATATGCTAAATACGGTCTGTAATACTGCTGGGATGAATTAAAATGATAGAAACATATTTATCTAAACATGCAAAAATAATTATGTTCATTTAATATTTTTACAGAAATATCCAACGTATCCTTATTTTATATTTACAAAAATGAAATAGGTACGTCAATGTTATAATGGCACACTTGTTGAAAAATTCTGTTTTTAATGATTAAAAACAAACATTATTACTACTAAAATGTAACATGAATTAGAGTACCTACATTAGGTACTGAAAACTAAGCACACTAATAATTTTTACAGTAAAAAATCATAGATAATAATAAATATTACATAAATGGTTTTAAACCTAAATAAATTGTTTTTCTTTCAACTTTGGTTTCACTTAAATGCAGGACGTATGACTTACATGTTTTTATTAATTTATATACATAAACATTCATTTAACTATTGACTTTACAAGGATGTCACCTTATAATATTTTTGGCTGGTTGATTACATGCAGTGAAAATAATGTTTTTATTTTACAACAATAGAATCCATGATAATGTATATATATATTCATTGCAGAATATTTTGAATCCATAATAACGGTTTTTGTGTATATAGCTTTTTTGACTTACACGTTTTCACAACATGGATTGAATACATGTTAAACAAAGACTTTGAAAAGCCTCACACATACAGCAATTATCTGATAAATAAATTATAGAATTTCACTATGTGATAAAAGTTTCTTCACTAACAGTATCTTCAGACATTCTATCCAACTTTTTGGGCACACTACTGGAGAGAAAGCACCATTGATAGTCGTATATAGAAGAGATCAACAAGAATAACTCAAACTTCAAAGCTAGATTACACTGAGACAGCTGCAGATGCCATATATCACTGGAATATGGTGAAAAGTCCAGAGAGCAGGATACATTGCAAAAAATCTTGTTAAAAGTCCATTGATCACGACATTGTTTGTAATTCACCAACTGCAATATTTTACTTACATGTTAATTTTAAAACACCACAGGTTTCTTCCCCGACTTCATGTGAATACTATTTGCATATTGCTATACAATATTCTAAGTGCGAAGAAATAAACGCATCAAGAATCATTAATATTTGCAAAAATCATTCATTCACAATATTACACGGTCATGTTAACACTTAACCAATTTGATAAATTAATAAAACCTTATGGTGGATTTAACTTTATGAATGTTGTAAGTAGTTTGTATTGAAAAACAATTTTTATCAATTTAGGAATGGAAATTCGCATTCACTGTCATCTTGTGATCCATCATAACTGGATGGTGGGGTATCTAATTGTGGTAAGCCAAGATCCAAATATTCTTGGTTAGCAGTGATGGTTAAGATTCTATCCAAATCTTCTACTAGCTCGCTGAATGAAGGTCTGTCAGCAGGCTGGAAGGACCAGCAATCTCGCATAAGCATATATCTGAGGAATACAAAAATTATAATTGATAAATAAATAAACTCTAGAGCACATTTTTTTCACGAGATTCAAAAAATAAATTTATATTTTCAATTTTGTTTGTTATGCTGTACCAAGTTTCTACAAAATTCTATGTTTATGACTTAACCAAATGTAATGTAGATAACTCTATTACATATACAAACAATATTATTGACATGACATATTGCGTTAATTTCAATTTCTCCACATACCAATTAATTTTAATAAGGTTTTGGCATGGTTCAAAGAGAATTGCAAAGCATAACAAGAAATATCAAGAATTTAAAGAAATGTAATTATATGTGTCAGTAAATATGAAAAAATTGAGGTTAAAGAAATGAATTAATTTCAATATAAATAAATTCAATTTTTTATTTTTTAATTTATTTCGATACTGATCTAATAATAGGTTTTTAGCAGAAAATAGCTGAAGTTTCTTATAGCTCTACAATCAACAAAAATCTGTTTCTTACCATTCTCGACCTTTTCTATCATTTTAAATCTAGCTTAGCTAGACATAAAAATCATTTAGAAGCATAGATTCCAATCCCATACGATGTATTGAATTTAACATTATTTTGAATCCAGGACATGAATGAATAGTTGATATGAACCTAATTCAATAGAGACACTTCTCGACGCTTAGAACAGAAATGGTAACTATGCTTATTAAAATATATTATCACAACCCCAATTTTACTGTATGAGTTCATTATAACCTAGCTCACCATTATACTCATTTGAATAATATTTCAGCTTGGTATGCACCAGGTATGTGCCGCAATTAATTAATTGAATGAAAAAAATTAAATCTTTTTTATGAACATTGTTTTGCTTATGACCTTGAGAATCATTCATAGCATACATATAAAGGAATACTAAATTTAGTATGGTAACAATGAATATTATGATCAGCAACTGATCTATGGGTATGTACTAATTTGACAAAAATAATATATTTAAATTCGCTAGATGCATGAATCAGCTGGATGTATTCAAATTAAAATTATGTGTCAATGTCCAAACACTCTTAAATAAAACAAATGACATTCAGCAGTTATTGGTCAGGCAACATTGCTCTTTTCAAAAATGGAACAGAAATCTTTGCAAATGATAACATCATAAAAAAAAACATTTAACTTGACAATTGGCTTACATTACAACCAATCAAATTCTGTTATAATATAAGTTGTATGAATCTATTTAGCACATAAAATAAGTTATACTCACACTTCTAATGAACAACATGGAGGCTTCTCCATTCTGTGACCAGCACTCAAATGATGGTACATGTACTGACCAGCCACAGTGGGATATGGTGTTCCTCCAAGAGTCATTATTTCCCATAGTAACACTCCAAATGACCATCTGAAAAGAGATATATTAATATAAGCATTCAATTCAATACATACATAAGGCATTGTAAACTTAGCGCTAAAATTTTATCTTATACATATTATATTCCGTAACGATGGCTTAATCTGCAAACTAGCGAACTACACCCACGGTTGAAAAAAGAATTTTGATGCCATTTTATTCATCGTCAATATTTAATCACGCAAAAAACACATGAAACTCACAAAAAAAATACATATAATCACCAGCACACCCTCTAAGCAACAACATAACAATTCACAAGTGTTTTATTCCTCCTGAATGTATGACACAAATGGAGTTGCCTGTTTTACAGATTAAGTAATCGATATGTATATCTGACACATAGCAATAAGTTATTTTTACTTACACGTCAGTTTGCGTTGTGAAAACTTTATGATACAATGATTCGGGAGCCATCCATCTTACTGGTAATCGTCCTTCTGTTTTTTTCCTATAATAATCATTTGATTGAACATCTTTCGCTAATCCAAAGTCTGCTATTTTCAATACAAAATCATCTGAAACGAGTACGTTTCGAGCTGCCAAATCTCGGTGAATACACTGAAACAAAAAGCAAATAATTGATTGCTTAAGTTATTAATTTAATCATCAGCCAGGGCTGATCCATCGTTGAAAACTCTTCTATATCTGGCTCTATTCTTTTCAATCTTCAACTCTTTCCTGCCACCAAACATGGCTTACTCCAAAGACGCTTGGAGTGGCCTTGTATTCATTTTATAGAACTTAACCTGAATATTGATATTATTTCAGCTATCTATTTCAACCTGCTTCTACATTGGCTATTTTCAGTCTTTGGATTTCTCTTGTATTGAGTATCTTACCATGTTGATGGATATCGGATAGTAAAATTTTTATCAGATTTGTATAGCGCGTGAATGAAAATTCAATACATATAAAATTTTCCATAAAAGTACTTACTCTACGCGAGGCCAAATATTCCATTCCTCTGGCAACTTGATAAGAAAATGAGACCAAATCTTTTTGAGTCAACGCTTTCTTTTCTTTGTATGGATCTTCGGCACCCATCGTTGGCTCATATCTACAATGTAATTTAATAAATCATTGAAAAAAATTGTAATATTTAAGGCATTGCTTTAAAATGATTGTTAATATTGATTGTAAAACTTATTATATATGGTAGGTCATAGTTTTAAAGTCTTCACATAAACATATATTCATATGAAACTAGTTTCCTCACTTACATCGAGGAATAGTCCTATACTATTTTCAAAAGTTCATGTTTTTCATTGGACTTTTTAGTGATTTTTATGTTAGTTATTAATTCAAATGTGACAGTTTCAAATGTAGATTATATCAAGTCTAGAGACTGAAAAGGAAATACAGAAAAACATAAATCTAGCAGTAAATTGAATCTTTATATTTGACTTACCCAGTGCCCGTTCTATGGTTTCTAAGGAACTCTCTTAGATTACCATGAGGTGCATATTCCACAATGACAAACAGTGGGCCCCCTTGAGTGCAACAACCAAGCAAGTTTATTATGTTTATGTGCTTTCCTATCATCTTCATCATCTCCATTTCAGATACTAGAGCCATCATTTCAGCATCAGTATGACCCTCTGGAAAGACCATGGCAGAATTTAGTATTTTGCAACATACACAATAAATAGTATGTACATGTAAGTTTGAATCTATCCTCAATTTTCATATTGCCATATAGATCAACTTTCACAATCTGTATGTTATTTTTCACAATACACAGGTATTGTACACGTGACTGGTACCAAAGGACAAATTGAATAACAATATATATGGAATTAAAAACATATTTTTCCCCCGAGAACTCTCAATTCAATATTTATTATTATGATTTCATTAATCTCTGCTACTTTTGTTGGTTCAGAATGAAAAGTCAAATGAAATTGATATTTGCATTTATTTCTAATTCATCTATTGATCATAATACATAGATTCTTTTAACTTTGAGATATAAAATTTGTTGGAACCTATAAAAATCGGTACATCTAAAAAAGTTAGTTCATTAAAAAGCAATAATCAAGGTCATACAGAAATGACAACTATGTACTCTACATGCCCAATGTGTTTTCTCAATGTCTGTATTTCTCAATACATTCTTATAATCATTAGTTTTTTCATTTTAGCTCAGTGCTAATTGAATAGTAATTAGACAGCACCAACAAATCGTTTGTTTTTAAATACTTCTATAACCAAAATGGGTTTTAATAAGGAATTAAAAGTTCTTAGTAGTACTAAGAACTTTAGTAAGTAGTACTAGTACTTTTATTTCTTCAATTAAACCTATAAAATTACAGCTTATATTATATTTATGTAAATGTATAGTTTTACCTTTAAGCATTTTAACGGCCACAACGGAATTAAGTCCTTGTTTCAGGAGACCATTGCCCTCGGCTATTACTACTTTTCCGAATTCACCCTCGCCCAAAATTTTTCCCAGGTTCAAACTCTCTCTAGGTAATTCCCAGTCAATATCCACAGGTAGTTCATACTCCGACACCATCATTGAATCACTATTCAAACTTGAAACTTGGGATAGTTTTTGCTTTTCTATTTTGACAATCGGCATAAGCTGTGAAAAATATAAAACATTAATTATAGTATCTATAACTACGTCATTAATGTTGTATCTGAATGAATTTCCATGCCGCCCCATGTTGAATATTAAGCCTAACCTTCACAAGTTATTTAATTAAAACTAAAATAATTTTATGGAAAACATTTTTCCATTGATTTATTTTTCTACAATATATTCCGGTGTAAATGAGACGAAGTGTCAATTAATCGGAAAAAAACATTTATGGAATGTTAAAACTATTCCCAATAATTATGTTTAACTTTAATCCCACTTTTATAAATTTATATCACTGAACTGAATATTATTGGTTAATAAATACATACCAGTGGTTCAGTTACAGTCGCAGATGTAACACCATTTTCCAGATTTTGCTTTTCAACCGTCACTCTCTTTGTCCAATGAGTGACAACAGAAGCAGCCCTCGCAGTCTCAATGGCAAGAAGTTTTTTTTCTCGTTTCAACTTCTTCAAAATATAGAGGAAAATAACCCCTGCCACGAAGAACAGTGAGCCGAAAACTACGGCCAGGATGACCACGAGCATCGACTGTGGTCGAGCAGCCACTGTAGGCTCCGGATAAGCTATAAAAATACAATATGATATTTTCGGGAATAAGGACATTTTTAAGTCATTTGGA
>JAGVSQ010007815.1:0-14962 GCA_022683975.1 Rhyacophila evoluta
TTTAGAATTTAAAATCAATTTCCATCAAGCACCATCAGTCGAAAATTTTAATTAATTAAAGAAATATGTCTAATATTTTTGTAAGAACCGAGAAATAGTACTTAGAATATTAATTAGTTAATTGATAAAACAAATAATTTATAGCTTATATTATACAGCTGATATATTTCTTTTATCTAATCAATTTTTATTTGAAAGTAAAATTACTAGTTTTTCCTGAATATATATATATATATTTGACAAATCTTTTTTAACTTCAATTTTACTTAATCGTTCAGTTGTAAATGCTTTACATTAACATATAAGTTATTTTATAAATGATTTCCGAAAGCAATTTTGTATTAAACCTTTATGTTTCGAAGCTTTTTACCTTTGAAGCAAAGAAGTATATTAGATTTATTTAAAATTTTTGAATTATTTCAAGATAGTTGATATCTGAAAATGTTATGGAATAAAACTAGATCTCGAATTAATTATAAATATATGGAATCAGAAGAAATAGTTTTAACTTTTTTGATGTGTATTTATTATAAATACGTAACTATATTTGTTGATATAAATTTATATTGTAATATTTTCAAGAGGAAAAAATTGAGCTCTACAAACAGCGACAGTTTTTAGTTCTAAACAGTCATAACTAGTGTAATTAATTTGTAGTATAAAACTTACTCAACTATCCACAATAACGTGTTTTAATTATTTTAAGTTGTCTTCTAGATATTGTTGAGACTAACGTCCGTATCTTGTATCCGGAGAGTGCGTGTTCGATTCCTGAATTTGCTGTATTTAAAAAAATAATAAGTAAAAAAAAAATAAGATACTAAGTATCTATTGCGTTGAAAAATTGACAACCAACTCTCATGATTTATTGTGTCAATATACTTCTTGAAATTACAAAAATTTGTTTACTCCACTTTTGAAGCGGATATCTTCATATTTTATAGATATCCAATCTCTACCTTCAGAGCGAATATGGTATTAGAATACTTTTTATTTATAGCCACGTTACTATCTATAATAAAATATAATCTAGGTCAAAATGTGGTTAAGATAATTTAGAAGCTTAACTAGAGGCTAATCTTTAGTGGCGTAATTATCTAATTTGCTAAAAACATACGATTTCATACTTTCAGATAAAAAGGGTTGATTACTGCAGGCACCTCTTACAATATATTATATAAAGTAAACTTAAAATAGAAGACATACTTAAGTTTACCACATTTGTTCACATTGTGTAATCTACCTGAGTGACTCGCCAAAAATAAGAGAAAATTAATTTGTCATTACTATATTAAAATAAATGAGATCAGTTTAAAGATAGATATTATTTTACCATAACAGACGTATTAATTTTTACTTAAACTAATCGACTCGTTTCATGCTTGTTTTTTTTATTCTACGTTTGCTCCCAATGTAGAGCATATGGATCTACATAGGTGGAAGATATTCACTTTAAAAATGGAGTATATGGATCTTGACGTCTTGACAGTTTATTTTTTACGAGAATTATCAGACAATTAATTAACCCAATGGCGTCCAGTCCTGCATTTTCGGATTTTTAAAATCCGGCAGATAGAGAATGAAACCCGCATTCCTTGGATCGCAAGGCACGCATGCTACTAACTACGTCACCGGGGAGACTTCGTGCTCGTAGACTTAACATAAACATGTGAGTTTTTAAAGCATACTTATAAATCTGCGATCCTCATTTATTAGAACTTTTTATAATGGTGCGTTTGCCATTGTATTTAGTTCAATTCTTTGAATGCCAAGGAATGAAATATCATTCTTTGTGATAACAGCAAAAATGCTAACGGCCATCATTGTGAACGTTTTAGCCTAGCTTATTTTGAAATAACACGCATGATATATAATAGTTGTTGTTTTTTTTTACCATAAAATAAATCATCGTTATTAAGGGAATGGCCATCAGCTCACAAACACTTTGCGGAGATTATACCATTTAAAGGTTATTTCGTGTATTAGGAAATCAGGAAATTTAACAACTTTTTGCATTATTGGCAGCAGCCAAAAGGTTAAATAAATGTAAAATGTCACTCAATAAACGAGTGTGTCTATTAAATAAAGCTCAAAACAATTATAATACATAATGTTTGTTTTATGCATATTATAAAAACGAAAATTTCCAACAAATACTTAATTTTATGATAAAGGTTCTGAGATATAGTTATTAATTATTTTTTACAAACGGGGGTAATTTTATATTATTTCTTCATAACTATTGATTATTCATTATTGTTTAATTTTTATGTGTACAAAAAAAATATTTCACCAAAACTTTTTACAATTAAGCTTAAACTGATATTCGACGAGAAAATAATTATAAGTAAAAAAGGCTTCGGCCATAATAAAAGCCGATAGTATCACATTAAAACTTTTATTTTTCATTTTATTACATTGTTTATACTTTAAGTATCCTTAAAACTGTTATAGGTAACTTTAAGTATCCCTAAACCAAATTTCATTTAAAAGTTTTAGGCGAACTAATGGATGAAGTTTTTTTTTAATATTTTTGCTTCTATTCTTATTACAGTTCATATACAATTTAGTGGTTTAATATTCGTCAATTTTTTTTACGTTAACTTTCTTGAAGTATTTTTTTCCGTGGAAATTTCTTAGTTTATTACTACATCATAAAATCAACAAAATATTCTTTTGTATATTGTTTGTTTGATAGCCAAGTTTTGAAAATGTTGTTTTCTAAGTGGGTTTGTTTTAAATAATTTTAATTTGATTATATGAATGACCATATAATACAGTTATATGGTACCAATATTGTGTAATGAAATTAGTGTTTTACAAAGTGCATACAAAATTATATGATATGTTTCTATAAAACGTACAATTAAGATTATATTTGAGTTATTTTTTTCAATAAATAATAAAAAAAACATATTTATTAAAAATACTTATACGAGTATCAAATATTCTTCTTCGTTATAATCCTCTTCCTGATTTAACGCCTTTTCAATATTATTTATAGGTTTTTATCGCTACTCAATTTTAAACATTTAAAACTACGACAAGCAATTGTATTACAATGAAGAACGACTGTAGAAAAGAAAAAGGACGTAACCCACACAAAACAAATATTGCAGAAGACAATATTTATTTAGTGATTTTGGACAGAAGACAAAATATCAAATAAATAGTCCATAAAGATTCAAATTAGTCTTTTGTTTCCCGACTTTGGTATTAATTTAATAAGTTATTTGAGAAAAACCAATAAAATTGACGCGGTCGAAGTCTAGTCTCAAATTTGACAGGACGTCCTTTTTAAAACCTCAATACTAAATTTAAATACTAATTTGACATTTGTAGCTTGCATTCTTTTGATACAACGTATATTAAGTTTGTTGAATACATCGTGATTATTAAAAAACTGATCGTTACCTTATTTTTCTTTTCTACAGTCGATTAAATAAATGTTTACAAATAGTGCCGAGTTAGTTATTCAATATTTTGTAATGAGCCAATGTAGTGGGATGTCCAAATCTTATACGTGATACTTTAAGTTGATTCTTTTTACTATAAACCGTGTAGTAAGATTTTATCAGTCTCCTCGGTAAGCGTAGTTGGTAACGTGCGCGCCTAGCATTTCGGGGAATGTGGGTTTAAATCCCCATCTGTTGTTGGATTTTAAAATCTAAAAATGCAGGACTGGATGCCCACTGGATTGAGTAATTGTCTGACAAACGATTCTCGTAAAAAATAATCTGTCAAGACGTCTTCACATTACGGAGATCCAAATTTTCTACTCGTATCTTTATACTGTGTAGATCCATATGTTCCACTTTGGGAGCGAACATGGTTAAAAAAAAAGAAAGATTTTATCAACCATGAAAAATTCGTGTTATAGAAGTGTATTATTTATATGATTTGGATGAAAAATATAATTAATATTTCTTTATTTCAGTTATGGACTCCTCTAAACTTGATTCTCTTCAACCTCGTATGCTCCGATTTCTCCGTGTCCGTTCTGGGAAATCCTTTTACCTTGATATCAGCCCTTTCGCATCGATGGGTCTTTGGAAAAACGATGTGCGTCCTCTACGGGTTTTTCATGAGTCTTCTTGGCAAGCAATTATTTTATTTTAATTGACTTTATTGATTTTACTTTTAACTTACACATGATTGCATTATACTCAGTAGACTTACTAAGGATTTGTATCATCATTATGTTTTTGAATATCTTAAGCATTTTTTATTTAAAATACTGTAATCACATCTCTATATAAATCATAATTAATTGATGTGTATAAATGATTTGCCTTAACTGTTTTATTTTAATTTCTCATATTAAAAACATTATATATTGTAGATTTGGAACATTCGAAACATCTTTTTTTATATGCTTATAAAAAATAAATACTCAACGAAGAAAAGAAGGAATAATTTAGCCAAATCATATTTCAAAAAATGTATAAAACAGCATCCATTTAGACTCACTCTCACGTGGATTATATTAATAAGCAGGGGATTTTTTTTATACTTAATCATTGCTCGTTTGTATAGGAATCACTACTGGCAGGCTTGTTTTGCGCTTTGGAATAAAAAACAGCTGATGCTCCCGATATATCATGTGGCAGAATTTTCGATTAGACCATGCATTAGTGAAAAAAATACGTTGCTTAATTTATCTTGCTCTTTAGTTAAAATTACGGTAAGAAAATGTGCCTAAAAGAAAATATTTTAGGAAAACCACTCACAGTATCCATATATTTGCAGTTACAAAATTTAAAAATAAATTCTTTTCATCCCCTTGACCACAATGACGTATTACACTTGATTTGGTGCCCAAACAACCAATCTACTCTCTATTCTGATTTGGACCAATGAGATTTTTATAATCATTATAAAATTTCAAAATAGTTCATTTTATTAACCAATCTTTTAATATTACTAAAGATTTTATTATTATTTTAAGAGATTTTCAAATTAATTTTATAGTACGCACTAGTAAAGTATTTTTAAATTCATTATTTTTCTTTAAAAATAATCCTTAATCCTAATATTAAAAAAAAATCACCCCAAATTAACAGCACATAATATCTTCGACGTATTTTAAAACAGACAAACGAACGCATGAAATATGTTTATGAAAACTGTGACCTTTTAAAAACGTGAATTTAGTTTGAAGATTGAGACACGTATTTTTGAACGTATTTTAAAAACTAAAAAGACAAATCTGATTATTTCTTATGCTACTATATTCCAGATGAAAACATACGCTTACTACTCTCTTTAAAATTCTCTCTAACTACACTCTGAGGTTTTTGAAGTATCACATTTACACGAGAGATATTTGGCTTCACATTGACTTCGGGTATACTTGTATACAAAATCATACAATTGCCTATTCAAAAAACGTTTTCCCGTGTGAATGGAATAATCTATATAAACAGTTTATAATCTTTTCAAGAATTCAGTCAGAAACTAAATTCAGACCTTATAAAAATTTATTTGATGTATACACTGTGATATAAAGAAAACGTATTCTAGCAATAAGTGCTAAGAATAAGCAATATTTTATTTTGAATGACTTCATAACGAATTACATGACACTAATCACATTCTTTGGTAATGTCCTATATATAATTCTATGTGTACAAGCTTCTGCTATTGGATTGGTTGGCTATTACGACGTGATGTTTAAGACAAATACTTTTTTTAAACTCTCAGATTCTAAAAAAATGACATCTTACGTCATATTTTTTATTTTGAAATCCTCGTTTATTTTCTTTGATATCTAAAATAATTTATTTTTTCCGGAGGCGTGGGTCATTTTTCGCTGATTTCGGGGGCCGTTTCATGAACAAAATTAGGAAACACTGCTTTACACTACGGAATGGGGCCGTACAAAAGGTATAAATACATACACGCTACATTGTAAAAAGGAAAATAAGAATACAAACTCTATTGTTACCAAATAATTGTTACTATAAATGTTAACAAAAGCTTGTTTAGAAGTTACATCGTTAAAATTAAATACGGAAGTACACAGTACAGTTTGTCAATGACAAATATTTTTATTAATGTAAGAAAAAAATTAAAAGAAACTGTTATTTTTACAGAAAGAAGAATAAACTTGCTGGAATTATTCCATTTCCGGTTTTCTTAAAACATTTTCATGTATTATTCTTGATTTTTAAGCTGAAAACGAATTATTAGATTTTTAAACATGGAATTTCCGGTTTTTATTCATCTGAAAAATCTCATAAAAAAAACCTAAGAATTTGTCTTTGACAGAGCAAACTGGAAAAGATTTTTTTATTGTTGTCTCCTGTTCAATATTATTCCAAAGGATGTTTGCTTTTTTTACAATACATCAAACAATCGTTAAATAATTGAATATTTACTTTTTCATGGACGATAATTTTTTATTGAATATATATATTATACAAGTTTTATAAATCAACAAAATACATAAAATATATATTTTAATTAACTTTAAAAAAAAATTTATTCATCATATTATGAATTCGATTCATTGTTTGAAAATAAATATTTTTATCATTATATTAGATTGTATTGCTGATTTTTGAATGCCTATTTATATGACAAAAAAAATATTTGATTTATTCATAAAAAGCAGATAAAAATATTACTTTACAAGGGTTAGTAGAGTTTGCAAAAAGAAGAATGAAGAAACAAAATAAGGTTGATAAATGTGTAAAGCTTCACACACACACATATTTATACATGATTTAAAAAAATATCCATCGATATATAAATTAATGGAGTTATTTTTTACAGAACGTGTCAAGAAATGACTGAAATGATTTGCAGTATATTACATTTGAAGATAACTAAATATAATCATATAGACAACTTGTATCATCATATTTTTTATTTGGTTGAAAATTTTTTTGAGTAAAAATATATGTTAATTGAACAAAACTCAGATGAAGCTTAAATAATTATCCAACGGCTAAAAATGTTATAATCTGAATAAACATTTCAAGTATTTCATATTATTTATTTCTTCGATCTTCAAGTAAAATGATATTAAGTGTAATTATATTGAAAGAGTAAACTAATCTTAGTAGAAATCAGAGAGAAAGCTATTTAGAAACGGCGTAGTGCCTCGTCAGTAAAGGACTTAAATAGGGTTAGATGGACTATTTAAGGGTTCTATTTGATCTTAAAATATAATAATCCATGAGAAATAAACGGAAATCAAACAATTTTAATGTGAAAAAAATAAAACAAACGCTTCATTACAAAATTGGATTATTAGTATAATTTCAAGTATGTTAATCTAAACTCTCTGTATCCGCGGTGGCGTAGAGGTTAATATACGCGCCTAGCAATTCGAGGAATACAAGCTAAATTTTCACATCAACAGAATTTTTTAAATCTGAAAATATATGACTGGATGTCCATTGGATTAAGCAATTGTCTGACAAGCAATTCCCATAAAAAATATGTTGTCGAAATGCGTTTCCACATTGCGGAGATTCATATACTCCACTTTCAAATCGGAAATCTTCAAACGTAAATCCATACTTTCGGTGTAAGCATGGTTGAAAAAAAATTAAAGCGCGATTTTATTAATATATAATCTTTATTTTATTTAATATTTTAATTCTAGTAAAAAACAATGTATAATTCATACATTTTAAATGAAGTTTTGAATATTTTCAACTCCTTTTTATAAGTAAAATTTCTCTGTTGACTTACAACCTTCGATGTTATCATAATTAATTAATAAAGAACGTACAAAGGAAAAACTTACACGTGTCTGTCTATAAATTATATCATACACGTGATATTTCTTTGTGGCTTAAATAAACTATAACGTAAAACGAAATTTCAATACTCTTGTCTTTTATCAAAAATGTGTGGATACCATCTTTTTATCTAATAAATATATATAAAATACTACACACTAACTTTGATTTAGTAATTTAATTAAAATTTTTATACGATACTTTAGAACTTTTTGGTAAAAAATTGTCCTCAGATATTATTAAATCTTTGGAATTTTTCACGAATCTGAAATAAAATGATGTAATTTTTTCAAAACTTTTTCACATCGTATATAACTTACACGTACAGTTAAATTTAGATAATACAACTATAAAACCACGAAAACTACTTGAACGTCGCATAATTATTACTGATGATTACAGGATCTTACAGGTGTTCAAGAAAATGGTGAAAAATGCGATAGAACTGCGTGAAAAGTTAAGTTAAAAAGTTAAGCTACATAAGAAATTACATAAGAAAAAACATTTAAAATATTGTATATAATTAAACCTACCCTAATTCTTCTAGCCTAATTTTCCTTTAATATGTCCACTTCAAAAGCGGTGTAGATATGGATCATACGGTTTGAAGATATCTACGATGTAAATGAAGGAAATGGACATTTGCAACATGAAAACGTGTCTTTTTTTACGAGAATTGCTCGTCGTATAACTGTTCAACTAACTGGCTAAGCACCCAGTCCTACATTTTTAGATTTTTTTAAATACAGCATCTGTAGGAATTGAATCCAAAATCTTTGGTTTTGAAGTGAGCTCATGACTACTTAACGGTAACGATAATCATCCTATTACCAAAGGAACATTGTACACCAACTAATTGTACCATTTTTTTCAAAAATACACACATATTTACACAAATTTACTCAAATGTTAACTGTTAACAAAGGCGATTGATTGAAAATTGGATTCACAATGTAAATAAGAAATCTAATATCGATGTTAAAAAATAAATATGTAAATAATTAAATTCAGTACATTGTATATCAGTTGTCAAGATATGCCCATGGAAAGAGTTTATTATACATGGCATATTTTTAATGTGATTCCTATCAGCCGGAAATTAATGGGAGAGTGGGTTAAAATTCCACCACCGATATTTACACAAAATAATACTTTCGGTAGAAATAGAAAATGGATTTTTATCATTGCTATAATATAATGAAACTTTAGGTGGTTCAATGTTAGTTTGGAATAAAATAAGCATACAGTTGTTAGTTTTGTATTCATAGAATATACAAGCTTTGTATACAATTTCATTTTTACTTAAGTTCAATTTCATATATATTTTTTGATTTACTATTTTAATATAATATAATTAAGAGTATGTACATACCAGTTTGCATAAAAGCGAGCTTTTTTACATATCTAACGTAACGTATTGTATGAAAAAAAATCTTTTAGTTACAACAGAATACTTTGAATGTTAAATCGGTGGACTGTATTCTTCGACATCCCGTAGTTTTATATCTAGGACCTGTGCTAGAAATGTTTATATCAAATATATTAATTGCTAGTTTTAGGTGATTGTTTTTTTTTGAGCAATACATATATGTACATTATGAATGCCTGGACATATTATACAATATATAGTGTATATATTTAAGAGCTTAAGGTGGATAGTAACGTTTTTTTTCTGGTATTATATTAAAAGAAAAAAATGTAATGTACTTGCTGATACCAGTAAAATGGCAAATATCCGACAAATGTGTAGCATTTTTTTTACATACCATGTTCGCTCCCAAAGTGCAGCATATGAATCCACACAGTGTAAAAAAAATTAACATTGACTTGACAGATTATTTTTCGCGAGAATTTTTTGCCAGACAATTGTTCAACCCAATGGGTATCCAGTCCTGCATTTTCAGATTTTAAAAATCCAACCATATGGGGAATCAAACGCGCATTCCCCGGATTGCTAGTCGTGCACGGTACCAACTACGCTAACCGGGGAGACAATTAGGAAGCATTAGGCCACAGATAAAATGAGAAAAAGATTTAAATATAGAGAATTGGATTTTGGATGGATTAAGCAATTGCCTACAAAATTATCACCATAAAAATATAGTTTATAAATATATGATCTATATTCAGAGCGGAATATAATATTGGCAGTTCATCTACTTCTTGCATTTAAATATATATTAAAACATTGATTTTTATTCTGTTACGGGACGTGAAATCGCGACATACCTTATCAAGTGATTCAAAATCGCGTGCGCTTACAAAGGCAAAAACAATTTTATTATTTTTATTATTACTGATATGAAACGCCAGCATTCTATCAGTGACAATAAAATAAAATTTCTCGTTCATTTTGACAGCTAATATATATAGTGACATATCGTTATATGTCTACTTGAAACAAATGTATTTCCTCTCTTATGATATATTTTTTTTACTATTTTAGGAATATGGATATTAATTTAAAATAAACGATAGTCTAATATATTTTAACATAAAATATTTTTAAGTAACGCAAGGTACATATACGAAATTTAGGAATAACAGCTGGCCAGAATATTAATATACAACGTTTATGTTCGTCGTTTATTACCCTTTGATACTTATAAGTAAAATCTGACTTCCCGGTTTGCAATTTCATGCCAATTAGAATTATACATGAAATGTCATATTCGTATTACGTTTACCATTAAAATGTCATTAAATATGCCGTTATAAGTAGTCTTCCGGCTAATTTTATAACTTAGCCTGCTATAATATGAAACATTAATGTGCGGCGCTTTCATAAAATGAAATTTTTTCATAAATAAATATGCCAGGAAATTCTTTTTCACCATTTTAATTTTAATAAAACTAAATCATTATATCAGTAATAATAACACAGAACTTGCCTTCAAGTTGGTTATACAGAACCTCCTACTTCCTTATGCGGCAACTTGCACGATTTTAATCAAATTTTCTAAGAATTTTCCCAAGTGTAATTGAAAGACAACGAGTTAGCGATATAAACTAGATAATTTATCGAACCAGTTGGCATTGCTTGCTTCCTACAAATGATAACTTCTAAATTATTTAAAACTGGTAATCTTCCATATGTGACATCACTGTTAGCGACCCGGGTTTCACATTTCGGCATCTTCAGGCTACATTATATAGAACATACTACTTTGCTCACTGCCCACATATACTGTAGCTTGAAGATGCTGAAAGGCGAAACCCGGGTCGCTAACAGTGATATCACATATGGAAGTTTACCAGTTTCAAATAATTTAGAATTTAAAATCGATTTCCATCAAGCACCATCAGTCGAAAATATTGATTCATAATTTCTAAAAAAAAATGCGTAAAAATTTATTTTAACGAGACTTGATATTAATAGGGCTTATTTAGAATAAGACTTACGCATATTAAAACATCGAACAAAGTATTGAAAGGCTGGGACTCGGACACTTTTGAAAGAATATCACGTTTGCAAGTCACAGTATACGCCCAAACAAAGGGTGCGTAGACATGGTGGGTGGTGGAAGGAAAGACAAGAAATGATAGAGGTAAATACAAATCCTTCTGTGTATGGTGGTCACTCCGTTGAGAAAATATTTTTGTGAGCCTCAAAGAAGTCGGTAAGCCGCACTTCAGATAAAAGGAAAAATCGATTTAGCCAATGTGTCAATCTAAATCTAAGGGGGTAGGTTTTTCAATGCCTCGGGGCATCCGATTGAAAAATAAAAAGCTCGTGAAATATTACTTTTTTACAGGAAAATGCGATAAAAAGATATTGGTATCTGAGATAAAGATTTGTAATTCTCTAAACAATACAGTAGAATCTAGATATAACAGACTAATGTGATTAAGCACGTTAAAGCCAAAAGTCCGTTATATTTAAGTACATTTCAGAATTTTTGCACTAAAAATATACGGCACAATACAAAGTCAGCGATGTTTTAAGAAAATAACGAAGTTTTATTTTCCACTATTAAAGTCTCCTTTCTATAATCAAATCTCTAAAATTACGAAAATATTAGTCGTATATTGAAATAAATTTCGTTATCTGACAAAAAAATCAATAAGTTTTTCAGATCATCGAACTTCGATCTTATCTGTTAAGTTTGTTTTTGGGCTTGATGCTTCTTCTTCCTCGCTATCTTTACTTCCATCCTCATTTGCCAGGATCGTAATTCATCTGCTATTTCACTTTCAGTTATTATAAGTAATAACTAGGGTCACTTTTATTGACTTCTAACCACTGCACAACATTTTCATCGATCGTTCCTTCTCCAGGGTTGTTCTGAATTGTCCTACAGTAATCATAAAGTTCTAGCCCTTCTCAATCTATGTCTGAAATTTAGTCGTCAGACAAATTCTTCCAATGTTTACACTTTCACGTCATTATGAATATTTTATCAGTCATATCTATATTTTTTTGTAAACTTTTTCTTTTTATGTAGTTTATTAATATTTACATTTAAAGTAAACGTATTCTTTGTTAGAGAGAAGGTGTTTGGCAAGTTTTTCGGCTTAGGTGTTGTTTAAGCAACAATTCTGACATTTTAGCTAATATTTTTTTTGCTTATTCCCGACAACTATATCGGGAGATAGTAATACTTTCCCTTTGAATGAGAGCAAGTTGAGGAAATCGGCGTTTTTTTACAAATATATAGAATATATGTCCAACTCTTCCAATAAATATTCTTTTTTTTTCCTTTTTTTCTCCCACTCTTTCATTATTTTTATTTGATTTATATATATAAATATTATATATACTCTCAGTAGTTACTAGTATTTTTCTGTAACAGTATTGTATTTATATTGCAATTTATAAAGTTAAATATACAAACGAAATGAACGTTTGTTATTTTTTATTTTGGCTTGGATACATTTTTCAAATTCCAAATTTAAAATACTTACATAAAATCATTTGTGTATACCATTTCCGATTTTTAAATAGAATATATAAATCCTAACAACAAAATATGCGTAGAGATTTTCGATAGAGTTTATATGTTATAATTATTATTTTAATGTGATTAATGGCAATTTTGTTCGCTATATAGAGTATTTGATCACGATTCTCAATATTTCATTTACGTTATTATTCAATTAAACATATTACTAGCAAAGCATTGCTTTGAATAATCTCAAATAATAACGCGTCAATGAATACAGTTTCAAGAAATAACCAAAAATACATCTTGATGCTTTTGTAAGTTATAGCAAATACCGAAAATATATTCTCTTAATACTACAAATGAAAATTCGATTGCAAATCGATATCTATTTTTAACATCATTGATAAATGTCATTATTAATATCATATGTAATGATGAATAATTCCACTATCAAAACCATTTGAAATTAATTTATTCTTTAATATATTATACAACGTTATTTTCGCCTAGATTTTAAAGCTTATATATAGGCAATATGTATATTATAAGCTCATTTAAAATGTATACGTTGAAATATTTTATAACGTATTATACTCGAAGCTTTATATCATGAAATTAAAAATTAAATTCGGATGGTAATTAAACAATTATCAAATAAATTTTGCGAGAAATCAGTATTTATTTTTAATAAATAAGCAACAGGTGAAATTTTAAACTTTAATAAAACAATGAACATTACGTTTGGTCGCAGATTAAAAGGCTAAATAAAAATTCAAACTGCTTGTAGATCTCAATAAATAGTATAACATAAAAATGCGACAACTTTACGTTTTCCTGATCTTAATTTATAATATATTAATATATTATACAATTTTAATAACGCTAGTATTAATAAAATAAGAATGATCTAAAAGTTGGCAGACATGAATGAATTTTCTTAAATGTATGTATTGAAGTGATAGTTAAGAGAGATTTATTTTTATATATATTGATTTGACATCTAACAATTTTTATAAAAGCTATTAAATTATTTCTCTTGCTATTATGAAATAAGATATAATAAATAAAACAAATCGTTTTAGTCATCATTTATTGTCAGAAAATGATTTTTCGCCATAGATACTTTTATTCAATTATCAAAGAATGTGTCCATGTGTCGTATTTCTAGAAACAGAAACATACTAAAAAAACAGATCTAATTTATTTCTTCTGATGATTTTTTATATATTTAAACTCAAAGACATTTTCAATTTTTTTTTTTTTAATTTATATATTTAGTGTCATTGTAAATTTGTCTCTGTCCAATATATATTAAAAAACTAATATGCTAATAATGGTCAATTCTCAATTTCTTAATCTTTTTTTGTTTTATTATATGACAGCTTAGTTTTGATACGTTTTCATTTACAGAATATAATTAGTAGCATATATTTTATTTTCGCTTGCTATTTCAACACAATATTTTTCTTTCCAAAGACTTTTCAACTGTGTATTATTATACTTGATTATGTAATAACAATCTGCAAACGAGAGGGTTATAAATAAAAACAACAATGTGAAAAAATTCTACAGGCGTTTAATAAAATTCTTGTTCACTTCTGTAAAATATTCTACGAAGCCTGAAAAATGTATTCAATTTCACAAACAACTGTATGAAATTAAAAATATGTGCTTCATTATTAATTGCATTCGATTTTTAAATTGAATCTACGTAATTTTTGCAACATCCGTTTTCAATAAAATAATATTATTCGTATCAAAAATATACAAAACTGTATCCAAAAATTTCATAAAATTAAACCCTTCCAGGAAATTGAAAATATAATATATTCAGAAATAACGAACCCTACTCAAAATATTTGTTTTCAAAATTAAAAAAAAAATGATTTTGATTTTTGATTTTCTTATCGTATGATAAAATAGCAAATTTGCCGTCGCAGTTAAACGAGAGGCCACTTATTAAAAATTTTGATAATAAATGAGTTAGATACATCAAGTATTATATTCCATATTTTTGAACACCGTATATTATATTCACAAATATTTTTTTTTGCAACCTATAAATTTGATTGCCATTTTAAAATTGTAAGACTTAGAAACCATTAAATACGACCGTATAAGATATTTAATCACATAGATTTTTAAAATTTTAAAATATCAATCCCAAAACGTCCATTTACAAATTTTGTCTATTTGTTAGTGATTTTTTTCATCTCAGTAGTGTGCGTGCCTAGCGATCCGGGGAATGCGGGTTCGAATCCCCATCCGTCGGATTTTTTAAAATTCGAAAATGCAGGACTGGTTTCCCATTGGGTTGAGTAA
>JAGVSQ010007816.1:0-14962 GCA_022683975.1 Rhyacophila evoluta
CGCATTCCCCGGATCGCTAGGCGCGCACGCTACCAACTACGCTACCGGGGAGACAGATTTTATTATAGATATATTAAATAAGTAATTATATGTTATTTGATTAATTTTAGAAGGTGCCTATACAATTTGAATTAGAATCAAAGTCTATCAAGTACATTCGAAAGTATTAATTGTGTATCAGGTGTATCGTGAATGCTTAGTGAGGTAAGTGCGCAATTAAAGTTTATTTTTACACGACTTTTAATAACTCACATACATGATGGCAGTAATTAGCAATATATAATAATTTTTGGTAAGTTATCACATCCTTAATCTAGTCTGCTATCTCAGAATAAGTCATGATAAGAATACAAAAATCGACAATAAGTATTTACTAATTATAGCTTCCAATGTCATAAAATTAACATTTGGACGCATTGAATCAAACAAAACACGAGTTTATTAATTACAACTCATAAATAAACACCCTATCATTACAGTATTACAAAATGGAGCTAACCTATAAAAGGCTGGCTAGACACGCTAGAGCTTTTAAACACCTTTAAGCTTTTACACTCAGTTATATAACATAGTAAATTTATTCTCTGTGTGTATTTATTTACCACGATCAAATGAGATATATGTAGTCATATTTTTAGCAGTCATTGTGGGAATAAGATGAAACGGGTTTATTGATAATTTTTGGGCAAACACTATGTCAATTTGAGCAGTGTGAGTGTAAGAAAGTGAACGTAACGAGAATAAATAAATGGAACGTGACTGACTGAAAGTTGATACTACATAAGTGCATACCTTAAATAACTGGATTATTTAACAAAGGATCCGATTTCCGAATTGCTTAATATGCCCAAAACAATTCATATCTACCGACACGTAACTAAGTCGGCTCTCGTTAATATGACAGATAGATAAATGTAGATTTAACAGCAGATAAAATTCCAATAAATTATATTGATATTAATAATCAATATATATTTTTTTTTAATTTTCCCAGGCTATTTCAACACATTTATGGCGCCCACAAAAATACAAAGAGATAAAAATACAAATGTTTTTAAAAACAATTATTTTTCATTCGTTAGGATTGGTGAGATGTGGTCCGTGCAATGCATTTTGAATTGTTCAAATAAAGTGAAATTATCACAGCAGCTGTGTACTGCTAACCTAAAAAAGTGAAGAAAGCTAGTTAGTCTTTATCGCCGTAATGCATGCCAACCTCAGCAGCAAACAGAAATTTGTGAATCAGACTGAGAGATTTTCTATCACCCCCACATGTACCTTCCAACATATTTAACATGCATTACTTACTAGCATCTCTTTTCGTTATTATAACATTCAATTTGTAATAAAAATTCAATGGAAGTAGAGACTACATCAAGGTTTTTAAATTTAAAACATGCAATTTAAACATTGGTTAACGCTTAGCAATACGGGGAATGCAGGTTCGATTTCCGCATCTGCCAGATGTTGCATAATCTAAAAATCTATCAAGACGTCTTCACACTGTGGAGACCCATATAGTCCACATTCGGAGTGGATATCTTCACACTATATAAATCCATATGCTCCACCTTAGGAGCGAACATAGTATAACATAGAAAACTGTCCAAATACAACGATGTAATTTATATATTGCAATTAAAGGGTTTTATTTGTGGTCCATAATATTTCTAATACGCACATAATAAAATATTATCAAAATTATTACACAAATATTATCAGAATTAAGAATATACCAAACAGCAAAAAGACAAACATGAGTTAGTACATATTTTCGATCATAGATTATATGAATCCCTATAGTGTAAAGATTTTTCATATCCTGTTTCTGTAAAACCTATTTAGTATTCCATAAATTCAAAATTTCCCACACAGTTTACATGTATTTATTTACTGTAGTAAAACAGACAACTGTATTTCTGTAGATTGTGAATATTTTCAATTTTAAACATTTTACAATAACAAAATACATTTAGTTAGATTCCAGCAGGTTTCGTATCACGACTTCAAACAACAAATTGCTAATATCCGTCTTACAACAGACTATAAATTCCTGGCCCTTTGTGGATTGTAATCCAATTGACAATGATTAAACCATTGGTCGAAAGTGATGTTACTTATTTTGAATGTAATGAAACTATTTTTTTTCGCAAATTTTAAATCAAATCGAAATGAATTATTTGAGAATGAGCAGCCCTTATAACAATGTTTTTTTCCAGAAGTTAAATCCGATACAAATATATAATAATTATGATTAGTGTTACAAGAGAAACTATTAGATCTGCAATCAGGGCTTTTTTTAATCGCGATAAAACAATCATACAAAATAGTTTTGCATATAAGCTTACATTACTATTACAAATAATGACAAAATTAGTAAAACTATATACAATTTGCAGCTCTTACAAAATATTTAATAGAATTAGTCACAAAAGATCTGAATTTTTCCAGAACCTCAGTTAGTTAATAGCCTCTAATCCATAAAACACGATTCAAATAGACAAATCTGCGCTTAGTAAATTGTTAAGCAGTATTTATTACCGGATATATTACATTCGTAAAATTCGATAATGTAAACTGTCAGAAATTTTACATCTATTCAAGGCTATACAATCGAACATCTTTAATTTTTGTTGCCATGACAACAAAATTCTCACAATAAAAAACATTTCTAAATAAAACTAAATATTATTATACAATAGTCACAAAAAATTGAAAATATCACATGTAATATTTTAAAACAACTTCAGCATAAAAATTCCAAATATTATAACACATACTTCAGGCTCTTACTGATATCCTCCAATCTTGAAGGTATAACGATACATTATTTCCGTTTCCCTTGATAGTAAATTACATTGTCAAATTAAAATTTTAATTTATATCATATTAAACCATTCCATGACTTCGTATAATATTAATACTAATATTACCATAGTGTATATGTAAGCAATTAAATAAAATACTTTTGTAAACCAGTAAAATAAATTATCAGAATAATAAAACTTGAATAAATATTTATGTTTTGTTTACAACTTTATTATAAATATATCGTATCACTTGCGTAAAAATGAATGCCAGCTAATTAACCGTTACTTCAATGAAAATAAGTATTAAAAAAATGTTTTTGTATACTTAAGTATCACACAATATTTTTAAATTATTATTTTTATTGGTGTTGTTACAGAAACATATCATTGGACTCCCTTTCAATTTTAGAATGTTCTGTTCGCAACCTGACAACGTTAAAGGCTCGATAAGCAATATTATATTTAACTCACGATTGTTGATTAGATTTACATTGTTTTCCTATAATAGCGACAGATTTGTAGTGTTTATTTTATACTATTATTTATCGGCGTCACTATGAAAATATTTACTTCCCGCTTGAATATCATTGATTACATAATTCTTGTTATATTGTGTAGGTTTTATTACAGGTCCAACAATTGATTAAGGTGTTTGTACTGTCCAGTATTTACCAGATCCGTTCCTAGATTTAATATCGCCGTTTATATGGATGATTAAATATCACCCTTGAGTGCGTATCACGTTGGTAAAACTTTCGAGTACTATGAGAAATCGTATAGACATACATCGTCGTAATAAAATAATATTCATCCGTGATTTTCTCATTTTTTGATCAGCTTAACATGCCCGCTATATATAGGATATAACATATATGACAGTTTTTTTAATTCCTCAACTCATTGAGTGTCCAGCCATGCACTTTTAAATTATTTTTGTTTCCTCCTACCTCTTCCTCCAATTGAAAATATGTAGAGCCTGGTATCGATTCCCTCAGTTCCCTGGTTATTTTATCTAAAGTGGATACCAAGAGTTTTATTTATTTTATTTTTCTTACTGTTAAAAATATTGCAAATTTTTACTTTAGAGTATTTCTTTCATTAGAGTTCAGATGTTTTCTTTTCGCTCGTGTAATCTAGCTTATAATCCTGCTATACAAAACATTTTCTTTTATGTTGAAGGCATTTAGAAGGAAACATATACGGAAACTCTCTGAGATTGTTCTCTTTTTATAGCGGATCAATAAACAGAAAGTTAGATTTCGCTGTGAAAGCTTAGTTAAGACCTCACTTCTCTTTTTCATTTTTGAGGATTTGTGCCCAGTCCCTATAGGGGTTTCCTTTTTTTCTGCATTTTCGGCGAGTGAAACTTGCACTATATTATTGAGACTTTTACTCATCCGGAACGTATAATTTAAATGTACCTGATTTATCTCTTATGGAATTAATGCATTCTTCCACCTCATTGAGAGGTGGATTTTCGACTCTGTGGAACGCATTCTTATTTCTTGAAAGAGAACGTTTAAGATTGGGAGAAGGGTCGGGAGTCTTCTTTTGTGGATCATGAAAATACAGGATGTTATAACATTTATGAGATCTAAACATACAAATTTAATCACTAATTCATTTGATTTTATCAATATCTACGAGGTGAAGGTGTAACATATTATATTGTATAATACAATAGTCCGATATAATGTTAAATAAACTTAAGTGTAAACTAACACGAGTTCATAGATTTAAACGAATTTTAAAAATCATAGTAAAATAGCAAAATGAATTGAAAATATATTGTACTACAATTTATTCCTTTATATTAATCACCCCCATAATTTGTATTTGATAAAATACTTGTAGAAAAAATATCCTATATTATTATAACCTATTAAGTCATGCTATAAGCTTCCATAAATTATTAAATAGATAATATTTTTACTACGGAAGGAACTCTGCCATCTATAAAGAGATATTTTTCAAAAAACGAGAAAAAATAGGGTGGTCCCACTATCAAAAACTTATAGTACAGACATGTTTCAATCGGAAAGACGTTTTAAGGTCGGTATAATTTACAAGAAACAAGTATTTATTCATTGTAGATTTTCAACGAAATGTAAATTATTTAAGGAATACAACTGAATACTTGAACAGTTTCACCATACTTTTTTTACATGTGATCATGTGATTTTTTACTTGTATCACACGTAATAAAAAAAAACATAAAATACGTCGATGTTCCGGTCATCACACCAAGGAGCATGACGCCACACTCACGTATTTGTACACTAGGTTGTAACTTTCAATAAATTGTAGAAATATCACTGTAATTTCTGAAATCCGATGCAGCTTTATTGCCATGCACCTTGCATTATGAAAATTCGAAATTCACTCACTTCGAAATCTGTTCAGAATATCGAAATGTCATCTTCAAAGTTATTTTCCGTGTCGCTGTTTCAAAATAATAGCAATATACAATTATTACTTGTTCGTGTGAAATGTGAAGAAAAATGTTTTATTTTTTATGTCGATTTTTCTGCCAACAAATTCACTTTCTATACGAAAAAAATGCTTATATTTAAAAAAACAAAAAAGACTGGCGTATGAACAGAAAACCTGTTATTTTCATGATATATTTTTTAAGTCAAATTGTCATTTTTATTTCAAGGCCTTTACAATAACATACTATTACATTTATTCAAAACGGTTATATTATTCGACGGTGTAAAAATATTTTTAAATGATTTATTAATTTAATTAAAACATATGCTATTTATCACGCGGCCAATTTTCGCATAAAAAGAATGAAACAGGTTTATATTTAACAGAAGTAAGATTTCAGTTCAGATGTAACAAATATCACATCACCAACTATAAAATAATTATTCAATACATAATTGATGTTAGATGAATTTTTCACATGCTTTTATTTAGTATCAATTGACCTACATTGTTAACACACTAGAATAATGCCATATATTTTATTTATAATAAAAAAATTGACTTTTATTGCTTCCTATTCCTGAAAATAGTTAAATGTAATTTCAAAATTTATGGCCCTGAAAATGAAATGTAATAAAACTGTAAAGTACCTTCACCTTATTACTTACATAATATTCAATTTTATCGTGTTTTTTCGAATTATACATTCTGTAATGAGGGCCAAATTATTTTGAAACCTTTCATATTTTAATAACTTTTGTATGATATTAAATACATTTTGCAACGTTAAAATGGAACAATTTTAAATTTTATGAGAGCAGATTAATATCTCGTTTAATGCTTGCTTTAAAATTATATTACATCGTATTTTTGCAAAAAATATTTAAAACGTTAAAATTAGACTTAACGAAGTTACGACCAACTAAAAAACGAAGAACTTAGAATATTATATAGGTTTTGTTATGCATATTTATCGAATCGTAAATGGCACTTTTATACAAAGAAAATGTATTTTCATTGAAAAGTTGTAACTATTATATACATATGTTAAATCAAATAACCATTTAAGATTTATTTTTGGTCTTTTGTTTGCTCTAAATGTTAAACATTTGAATTTGAGGGGAGATTTATATTGACATATTGTTTTCCACAAGCTTTGTTTACTACTAACCACTTAGTACATTTAAATCTAATAATAAAACATGCAGACATTTTTATATCTTTCAATTTGAAATACGTAGATTAATTTCATTAGATAAGTGGAAAATTATGACTTTACGTTTTTATTATAATATAATAACGATCAGTAAAGATGTATAAAAGACATAAATAAAAAAATATGTTGTGTATATATAAATTATTTTACAATAAAAAAACTTTTTCATTATGTATTACAAATAACGTTATATAAACATACATAACAAAACATTCAATATAAAACAATTTGAGTGTCGCATTTTGCATGGTTTAATGGATGGTAGTTTTTTTGCTACCATAATCATAGCAATATTAGAAATAATTGCGTTATATTTCTCTTATATCATCTTACATCCGAATGCTTTCCGGTGACCACACCTTAATGCAAAGAGCACAGGATATAAAACACAGAACCTTAAACATTGTATAACTCCATTAAAGATGTAATATTAATACAAAATCCTACACTATTAAAACATAATATTTTCGAGAAATTGATTACTGGTCAAAATACATGAATGGAAATTTTGAATGGAGTCAAATTCAAGAATAAATTTATAAAATAATAATACAAATAAGAACTAGATATTTTTTAATATAATTTCTTGCTATCTTGTATTCGATTTTTTTGTTTGACTTACTATTTTCACTGTTGCAAGTAAAAATAAAAATTTAGTTTAAAAATGTATTGAGCAAGTAGCGATTGATTTTATATGACTACCAAGTATTATGCAAATCATACATTCACTCTACATTGTTGGTATGAACGTATGTATTATTTATTTTATTTTACGTTTTTTTAGTATCTACTTTACCCGTACCTTTTACAGACATGTGTAATACAAGGATCATATTATAGCAATTTTGTAATATTATTTTTAGTTTTCTGTCTTGTCTTAGCGTTGATGTATTCGACAAATAAGTTAAAGGAACACAAGTTTTATGGAAATATTTTAACTTTCTTTGATTCCTCGACCTCAGCGACTTTTGCAATAAATAAAACAATTGAAAAACTATTTTTCCTATTTGCAGTATGTATACCACTTTCATTGACCACTTCGTCACTTGATGCAATTATTTTGAATAGCGGTTCTATGCTGGAGCTCAGCCATTTTAGAAGGTTCCTGCAATAGGCAGTTATTCTTCTACTGACTCAATTAGTCTTCGTTAAGTGGAATGAATTATTTCTGATGATAATCGAAGTATCTAAACTTTCTGGTATTAACGTTTTTGAACACTGTTGAATCTTAACGCTATTTAATAGTTGGTAACCTTATATTCTTGTATGATACTCATTATAAATTATATCACATGTTTACATTCCAAAATTTCTTTCGTTATATTTTTAAACACTTTATACCTCCGTGATAACCATATCTGTCTATTTATACGTTGATTGCAAGTGAGAGGTTTGCATTGTAAAGCCCTGCTTTCATTTTCAAAAATGTGCTCCGAGCCATTTCAATTATACTCATAAATTTCAACTTCAGTTCCACTCATCAATCACCAAATACTGTATATAATTATATAATACTTTCTCACTATTGCTATCAATGTATTCTTAAGTACTAGTGCTGTTATGCTTCCGATTTATTATTAAAGGTGAATTGTTGATAGCATTATTATTTATCATTTTATCACCAAAAATTATAAACAAAATATTATTTGACAATGACAAAAAACCTAGTAGTGTTAATAATGTATTACTCAATGTTACAATTTCTACTTCAATTCTTGATACAAATAAAAAAATATTATCTTTAATTCAATTAAGCTTACAATATTTGCAATGCAGCTTACTTGTATGAAAGTATTTATTTCAAAAGACACAGTTGCAATAAAACAACAAGAAAAAAACTATAAATTTGCTAAGCGGATAATCAATTAGTTCCTATTATGAAACCGCATGCATTGATGTTTTTGTTCGACCCCGATGCCATACAAGTTGATATTAAAAATATCGCCTAGTAACGAAATCGTGATTAATGCTAGTTTAAGTGAACAATTGATTGTTATAAGTTTTGATCAAAAAAACATTAAAGTGCATTGATATTGTTAACCAGTAATGCACTCCGGAAATAAAAATAAACCTTTGTGCAATGTAGAATGTAATGCATTTAATTTATCAAAGCACAAATGAATGATTTTTATAATCAAGTAAAAAGTTATTTAACGAACAAGTGGCCAGTGCCATGCACACGCTCTTAGCGAACAGGTGCTTACAAATATTATAGTGCAAGTCAGAAAGCAGCTGGACTTCAGTATCAAGAATACATTCATAGCGTTATGATTCAACCGATATGTTATGCTAGTAAATATGTATTATAATACAAAAATGCAAAACAAAATCGATAAAAAATGTTATATTTCTAGTCGTTAACGATGTCGTTATAACTTTCATCACTGGCGACACTATCCATGTATTATTGCACGTTTATCTTAATTTTTATTCTTTTCATTTGTTCAATATTTAATAAATAGCCGATAAAACGATGCAGGAATATTAGTTGTGCTGTAAATTTATTTTTTTCCGAAAACGAGGACAAAATAACAGACCACATCTCTCATCACTACAACATTGCTTATCAATCAATTTGCTTTTGATATCTTATAGTCATAACATTGCCTGTTTTTACTTCAAACTAGTTTGATTTCGACATCCTTATTGCAGCGACTAATTGATCCTTGTAATCAATATTATTAGAATATATTATGTGTAGTGTGTTATCTATATGATGTATTCCAACAATTTTGATTGCAAGATCTGGAAGGAAACGAGAAGATTTGAACAGAGGAAGTATATACAGTACGCTACCTAGATACTATACGTAAAAATAAGACATTAAAAAAAATACACAATACAATAGATTTCTAGTGCTTATAACACATTTTATTAGGGAAATGGTTTGGAAATTTGGAATTCAATTTTTCTATAAACAGATTCAAAAAGACGAACAAAGCAATGCCAATCTTTCAGATATTTTTTCATT
Source organism: Rhyacophila evoluta (assembly GCA_022683975.1). Lineage (NCBI taxonomy): Eukaryota > Metazoa > Arthropoda > Insecta > Trichoptera > Rhyacophilidae > Rhyacophila > Rhyacophila evoluta. The sequence continues at coordinate 9,431 of JAGVSQ010007816.1, forward strand.
CTAATTTCTCTATTTTGGAAGGATATTATATATTTATGAATATAAGTTATTAATTTTATTTTTATAATAGTTTATACAATGGCATTACTAATGTTGATATATCTAAAATATCACACACACATTCAAAGTTCATTGCAAAGATAATCTTAATGAAATATAACATTTGCTTATTGCACAAGTACGCCACTGAATACTGGTAATTCATTGAAATAATTTACGTTTCATAAGCTAATTTTTATATATACCTTGATGTCATTTTCTTATTTAATCAAAACCTCAGACGTAAATGTGTAGTACACCGCCTATTATATCTATGAATCACTCGTGGATTATTTCACAATCTTGCTCCATTACATTGATATAAATTTAATGATCAAAACAATCTTTTTAAATTTATTTTGCGACAAGATTGTATCTAAAATGAGTAAAATTTATATCTTGTATAGTATTTACTAAAGATATAGATTAGACCAAGATTGACGCATTCATTATAAGGCCTAGAAGAAAATATTAATTATAAATTACACTATTTTATATTGCATTACCATATAAGCCGAATAAAAAAATCTGCCCACTCGGTTAAAAGTGTATTGTATATTAGTTTTTATGTCACTATAAAAATCTTTCACTGACGCTTAGCAAATTATAATTATTATAAGTTTTAAAGACAATTTTTTTGCGATGAATTCCTTACGCAATATCAACAAAAAATTTGTTCATTCCATGTACGACCTTCATCATATAAATTTATTGATATACAATATTCCATTTCTTGTTGAATTGTTAGGCTCATTTGAATAATTTTAATTGATTTTAAGTTTACTAAGACACCCGATGAAAGTATCAAGAGCAATGTTTCTCATTCTTTGAACCACAAATCAAAAGCAAATGGCAGCAATACAATTTACAGTCGCCGTACGAAAACATAAACAAATGAAATGTGCTTATCATAAACAAATGAAATCTTATATTATTACGTTTTCTTTATTAACTGTCTGATAATCTCTTTATCAATAACAAAGCGATCATTTTTTATATTTTACCAAAAATTTATATCAATAAATACCAAAAAAGAATTTTTCTACCGTCTTAAAAAGTATACATTATACTGAGATACATCTATTTTCCCAGTCGCCGAGAGGTTAGCGTGCGTGCTTCGAAGCGGTAGATACTGGATCTGACAGCCAGTACCACACCGTGCAGATTTGGAATAGTGCAGTAGCACCTGAATAAGGTGGAAGTATTTATAGTAAAACATAATTAAATTGGCTAGTATTTGGTACATTCAATGATATTTCCATAAATAAAACAAGTATAGCATTCAATATAAGATACTAATATACAATAATTAGAAAGTTGAACGTGTGTATGATATAAATTAGTAAAAATATGTAAACAGACGGTTAAAATATCACTTTGTACAAGATTTTCTTTTACTCATCGCTCGGCACTGCTCACAGTTTCCAGTTAATGGGTTGAGCAAGTGGCTGGCAACCAATTTTCGTAAAAAAATCTCTCAAAGCATGTTTTAATATTGAGATTAAGATTCATATGCATATTTTTTGTTTAATATTGAGAGTGAGATTCATATACATAATTTTTGAATTAATATCTCATCTTCATACTGTGTGATCCATATATTCTACTTTCGAAGCGAACGTGGTAAAAATAAACGTATTGTTGCACGGCAATATCATGTTTGAGAGACGCTGTTTCGACAAAACAGGTCTTTAATGATTTATGATTATTAAGTTAGGCGTTTTAAGTTCTTTCATCACTGACTCAGTTCGAATTATTATTTAAAAACAAAACAAAAGAGTGACTGAGATTTCTTATTGACAGTTAGTTTTATATTTTTATTAAAAACGATCGTCGTTTTTATGCTCGTTAATTGTATTGTGCTTTTTGAATAATTTTTACATTGCTTATATTATTAATAAAACATAATAGCACCTGAAGATACCTTATGTTAAATTCAACTTAAATATTACTATACAACCTAGCATAACTTTATTTTTCTAGTGTAATCTCTTTCTTTATTATAAGCTTTTATGTAATCTTTAAATTTCAATTCCATTTCATGTTCTCGTCAGAGCTATCTAACCATGGTTTTTACTGTCCAACTTCAGGGAGAGCATACATAGGTCTTAAAATGTAATTCAAATTTAAACCTTTTCACTTTAAATATCGATGGCTTTATATGTAAACCAAGCAACTCCATTTATCTCAAATATTCAGGAGCAACAAAAAACTTTTGTGTATTCGTATGTTACTGCTTGAAGTTTGCTGGTGTGTGTGAGGTGGTTTATCGTATTTATTTCTTTGTGAATCTTGTGCGTTTTGTGTGCGACAGAAAAAATGGAAGCTTAAAAAATGCCATCAAAATCGGATTTTCGACCATGAGAGAAGTTGGCTGGTTGCAGATTAAGCATTTTTTTATTTTTAAAGTATACACACGCCTTGCCAAAACACAACACCACCACTTTAGATCAAAAATAAATACTTGTTTGTTGAATTCATATAAATATTTATAAGTGCACACATTTTATATAATGCTTAAAAACATTTTTTATTGTACATATAAACTAAATAGATATACATAAATTATTTTCCCAGAAGTAATAAAAACAATTATCTACGTAGGTATCTCGATCGCCTGGTCTCGTATTATATACAATATATTTATTATAAACATTTAATTTGAGTAGGTAAATAGCGTATCTTAAAAACATATATATAAAAAATATTATTCATTTATTCAATATAGTTTAAAATTACTTCTTAGTTATTAAATGTTTTCAGTTTTTTAGTAATTATACTACTCTAAAAAACAAGCTGTCATTCAACCCATTTGGTACATGCACCTGTTAACTGACTAACACTGAATCGCCCAAGAAAATTCAATGCTATTTTTTTTATATGTTACCTACACTGCTTTTAAAATATCAAGGTTATAAATACATAGTCTGCAAAATTTTTTTTTTTAGATTTAGTTTTACAGATTAATTGCCTGATTAAAATAAACAATTATAATTCCCTTTTTGTATATTCCAGAACGATAATTATGAAATACTAGTAAAAAAATTATAAAAGCACAATATTCTCTCACGATTTAAAAATATCGTAGAATTTGTTGTAATTATAACAAAATAACAATAAACGCATCTTTTCATTCCTAGAGGTGAGCAAGTAATCATAATTTTTCTACAAAAATAAATACATATTCTAGGCTGCAGATAAAAACCGCCATTTCTTTGTCAACTTATTTGATATACATTAGCATTTTTATACTACAAAGCTTTAATATTTAACAGTTAGTTATTCTATACGCTATTCATTAGAATTTTAACTCATTATAAAAAAGCACTTTTATCGGAAATATTGTTTTGAGATGCTTTAATGTTATTTTTTTATATCATGCTCGCTATTAATCTAAGCAGCGTGAAGATCACCACTCCCAATATGGCCTATATGAATCTCCGCAATGTGAAGACGTCTTGCCAGATTATTTTTCATGAAAACTCTTTATCAAACAATTTTCCAACCCAATGGGCATTCAGTCCTGCATTTTTAGATTTTTTTAATGTGACAGATGGGGATTATTGATACATTAAATTCCTACAATTTTATATATGGTATAATAATTTCCATGAAATGAATCAAATACACAATGCTCGTTGTTATCTTCGAAGAACGCTTAGTTTTCTGTACAGTTTATGTAGATATCCAAATTGACGCTAGACTCCATATGAAGTTTGCAACAGATATGGGTGAATGATAACCATAAAGATCTAAAAAGGGTGCCTGATGAGAGAGAAAGAGTTCTTGGCAGCGATTCTGGGACATTTGCAAAATATGGTCATGCATGGACAATGGCGCCAGGTATGAAGAATATTTGAATAAATCAGTAGGCGTGTTCGAAAGACAATACTGAAAAAATATATATTCAATTAAAAATATACCACATTGACGTCAATATTTCATAATATGTATGCGGGTAATTCGCCAACATTCTGTAATGTATCTGGAAAATATTTTTTTCTCACAATAAGTCTTGTCACTATAAGGTTACATGCTAAGTTGAATAAGTAGAAGGTTATTATCACAGCGTTCTATTGATACATTGTTACCAATATTTCTCACATAAAAAAACTGTTGTTCGTAAAATGAATCGATATAGCTGGCAATACTACAATATTATTTATAGTATGTTATATTTTCGAAACATTAAAAAAAACAACAAAATATCATTTTCTATGAATCATTGTCTATTGTCAGCTAAATTATTTTTAAAAAATTCCGGTTCAAGCACCTTATTGAAAACTCTAAATGTATGTAGAAACAGACTTATTTGTTAAATATATAATAGTATACATGTTTTTTTTCCATTAACAATTTTACACTAAACGAAATTTATCATAACAATATTTAATAATACACAATTTAGAATCTTAAAACTAGTATTTTATCTTATTACAGCAATATACGACCGTTATAGATATATATATATATATATAGCTTCTATTCGATAATCAGAGTGTACACAACTTAATATACGTTTTACGAAAAGGATGTAAGTTGAAAATCCGAATTAGTGTATAAATTTAGCTTTTAAGTTTGAAAAAAGGGTGGCCTATGAAATTTTCGACCAAGAAAAAGAACTTCTACCTAATCAATTTTTTTATAATTTATTATACTTATAATATTAGGGTATGTATTTATGGCATCGTCATATTTAATATTTATTAATTTTCGTTTCATTTTTAGAAGATAGTGAATGGCCTTTATAAAACTGCAAATTTGTTGAAAGCATTTTAATAAATAAATGGCGTCAAATAATAAAGTTTTTTTGAAATAATATAGTGAAAAATATAAATAGAATAAAAATATTGTGTATCTAGACAAGATGTAAAATTTTACTGTAACATATTTCATAAGTTCATTCACTAAAAGTTGTCAACTTTTCTATATTAATTGAAAATAATTTATGCATATTTATGCATTTCCTGGTACAAATAATTTAGTTTAAAATATTATGAATCGATCACATTTCCTCACCAAAAGGTATTCATGGTTATCTGCAAATCTGGTTCTACATATTTGAGACAACTTTTTCTACAAATGATTTTTTTCATCGGTCTTCATGGCCATAGCGTAATTTTAATCAAAACATCAAATATTTTTTTATGGAAGTTTTAATACTACATAAAATTACGTAGGAAAGTGTTCATGTCATGTTCATAAAAGATTACGTGTATAATTATGTCAACAGGTTATTCGTTCTCTTTAATATAACGGTACATATATTATATTTCAAAAAATACAGTGGTGCCAACTGCTATTATGTTTTCAACGTGCGTTCAAAATTCGAACCGAACAAAATCTACAAAAGAAATTTCGCATTAAATAATTTCAAATTATTTCTTATACTTTATTACTCAATTAATATGGAACTTGACGAACATTATTTTTTTTTTTTTTTTTTTTTTTTTTACCATGTTCGCTCCCAACTTGGAGCATATGGATCTACAC
>JAGVSQ010007817.1:0-14961 GCA_022683975.1 Rhyacophila evoluta
ATTTAAAACTGGTAAACTTCCATATGTGAGATCACTGTTAGCGACCCGGGTTCCGAAAGGCGAAACCCGGGTCGTTAACAGTGATCTCACATATGGAAGTTTACCGGTTTTGAATAATTCAGAATAGAAAAGAAAGTATTCAAGAAACATTTGATTCAAAACGGTTCACTTTGACAATCGTAAAAAAATATATAAATCAGACAGTTAAGTGACTTCCGACTACAGACAGTGATGTCGCATCTTTAAAGTGAAATCGACACGTTATCGTATCAATAATTCAACTTGCACTCAAGACATAGGGTAAACAATCGTTGTGGAATACGTTTGTAGCCGTTTTATACACACGCCCCATCAAAGGTTTTTGGAATAAGCCCCGTATTTTCTCACTTTTTCCATATTATTTCGTCTTTAAAATCTGTATGCTTTTTTTTTTCCAGTTGAACATATGGATTGAACTGTGTAAAAATATCGAATCCAAAAGTGAAGAATATGGGTCTCTGCAAAGTGAAGATGCGTCTTGATAGATTGGTATTCATGAAAATTAGTTATCAGAAAATTTCTGAACCCGATAGGCATCCATTTCTGTATTTTAAGACAAAAAATCCAGTAAATATGTAAATAAAGCCCGCACTCCCCGGATGCAAGACGCACACGTTGACCTCGTGGCTACTAGGTTAATATAGTATTTAAAACATGGAAATCTTTAATATTGTCCTAGGTAATCTTAAATAAGTGTTACTCGTTGAATATCAAATTTCAAATACGGTGTTAAACTATCATAGACTAGAATCTTCTGAGATGAATTGCAGAATATGGATAGTACTCGTAGTTGAAATGATTAGTCCATAAATTCAGGTAATTAGTAGACAAGTCAGATAAAAATATAATGTTATGATATTTTTTATAAAATTTATTCTCCAGAATAAGTCCATAAAACAGATTTTATGGTAAGTACATTATCACGGAGCCTGCGAAAAAAAGATAATATCGAGACATCAGCAGTATTTATTTATAATATTTGTAATTTATTTGCTCCTTTGATATACTGAATCCACATACAACGCCTCAAAAACTTGCATTGATCAGTCTTCGTGTTTTGGAAAACCACGCATTCTATGTTCAACAAATTATCAAGAGTAAAATTCAATCAAATAGAAAAGTACATTCAAATATTATTAATAAGTTTTTATGTTTGACGTATATGTTTCATGACTAAGAAAATAAAAGTGGTAAATAGAGTTATTAATTAATAAAATATTGAAATTTTAGGTATTTTTGAATATTATTGGCTATTTTTTTAATAATAAACTAAAATATTTAAATAACACGTTGCATGAAATATATGCGTGTGTGTGATATTTTAAAAATGTTTATATGGTACTGGAACCCTATTAGATTGTATGTAGTATTTACTTATCCCCCACAATAGTAAAATCTAGTTGCACTAGTAAGTTTTGGTAGGCAATAGATAAGCTGGTGTGGTGTTTGTATACAGACACATGGGAGGGTAAAGAGATAGAAGCTCGTGAAACAATCGCAGAACGACTTTGTCACGGGATCCGAAGATAGTTTCCGCTAGAACAGACTGTGAATAAGTAAACACGTCATGCATCGTGTTAAATCGCTATTTTATTCCGTCTTTATTTCACTGTCACAATAAAAGCGCGCACTTTTATATGAGTCTATATGACAGTGACACGCCGAGTTGAGCAGAAATAATATGCAACAAGCGTACTGTCGAGTATTTGAGAAACATCAAATTGTCTTGCACCCTTTTTATATTGGTATATCTGACGTATTTTCATTAAACTTCTTTTACATGGCCATGCATATAGCTCTTTATTTTTATAGCACATCTTTAAAACTGGTACTGGGTACCTCACATGTTTGAATACTCGAGCGTTATAATGCTCATAGCAACTTGTGTAGAGAAAGGTTCTTCAACGATTTTTTTAAATTTCTACATGCTGAAAGATTACAAATTATCAGTTCCATACATTTACATCACGACATAAATATAAATCCGTCACTTCTGTCAGCTTGATATCATTAAATAAAGAAAAAATATTTTTGCGGTCTCAAAAAGAAATACGCCTAAAAATTAGTTACCGTGGATGGCAGACTAATTAATTTGCTAATTAATTAGATATATTCATATTTAAATAAGGTTATTTAATTAAGTAGTATTCGTTAAGACGAATATAACAGCCGATAGAAAGATATTAAGGATGGTTTATTTTTATTCAATAACTTATAGAAGCCTTATTTTATCACCATATTTAGTGAACAATACATATGAAATATTTAGCATTTAAAGCTTTTAAATATGCTGGTATTTATTTTGTATTTTCTAACATGATATGAAACCAAGTTTGAAAATTTTGTTTTCGATAATGGGTCCCTATAATTTATATTATACTATACAATAATAAAACATTTTTACTGCATATTAGAGGTATGTATAGATGGAAAAAAAATACTTTGACTATGAATTACATTATTAAATCAAGTTGACAATTTAAAAGAAATAAGTAATTTGTTATTGAAGATTGCAGTAATTAGAAAATACTTAACATTTAATAACATCTATTTTTATATCTGTATCTACACTATATATAGTTTAGCAGTCGACGTTATACTAGAAAATATTATTTAACTTACCTATAAAGAAATCTATTAATTTAGATAAGGAATTTTATTTTTGGAAATACCATGAAAATACACATTAAATATTATAAAGATTAATGTAAGTTGTAGTTTACATTCACTTTATAAAAGAATAATGCAATGATTTTTCAATTTACCAATTCTACGATTTTTAAAAAATTAATTCTGGATAATATGGAAGTTGCAGAGAAAATTGTAATGGCAGGCAATATATTACAGGCTGATTTTCCAACTTTGACAACTGTTCAATATGTCGCCTGAAATGGCTCAGTTCGTCTCTCGCCTTTTATCGTTTTCTGATAGCTTACGTTACTGAAAAAGCGATATCTTAAAAGAAATTGCGATCGTAATCCTTAACCTCGTTCTATACGAATAAAATTTTCTGAAAAACACTAAAAATAATTTCGTTTCCGCGACAACCTAAGTATTTATTACCTAAAGATTTACTTATAACTAAATGAAATTTACAATTTTTAGTACTTTTAAACATGATTATCGAGTATTATAAATAAATTTTCATTTAGATTTGTTTAAAGTGTCATATTAAAAAGGTGCAATGCAACTAAAAATAGTTCCGCTTTCAAAATTTTATCCATCTTTGAGATATTACATTAAATAAATATACAGTTCAAAGATAGGTCATATATTTTCTGTTAAAAATATGAAACGTGATTATTTTCTTAGAATCAGAAAGACATACAGAATATTAGACTTTGGCTAGTATGTTTGCTCTGAAAGCGAAGTATATGAATCTCTGCAAACTTTTAAAGAGATGGAAATCGAACCCGCATTCCCCGGATAACGAGGTGCGCACGCTAACTCCTTCATTCCGGGGAGACTATACTATACAATGTACTCTTAATTATTCGGGTGCGGATTATTCGTAACAAATGTTGAAATATTGTAAATTCCTTATTTACCATTAAATATGTAAATTTATGTAGTAAATTTGGCAGGGGTATCAAATATTATATTAAGCAAAAAAAGTATTTAAAATAATTTATAGAAAAGTGCATGCATATAAAAGCTAAAAAAACAAGAAAACACATTTTTCGGTAAAAAGTAAAAAAGAAAGGCAGCCTGAGAGCTAAAAAAATGAGGAAACCTAAATTTTGGAAGAAAGTAAAACTTTCAAAGCAGTGAGAGAGCACGTGTAGCCAGCTTAGTTTGGCCAAGTCTTACACTTATTATTTATTTGGTGATGATAAAAAACCCATATTTCATATATTTACCATAGTTAGAGTTATGAGAGTTTTTCCTCCTCCCCAGTACTAGCACGGATAATTGAGAGTACACTGTATTCTGATTTGTCTCGAGAAGATGCTAAAAAAATAATCGGCGAAAAAATTGTTGGTTGCATTATGTAAAATAATAAAATTTATAAATAACAAAGCAAGGACTGAGAAGAAGGCTATACATTTTATTATATTGGTGATATTATACTAATCATTTTTTAATGTCTTAAAACTATGTTTACAACAATAAAAATATTGGTAATCTAACGTGTCAAACCAATTTGTATGCATAGTATTATTAAGATTATTGAAATAGAATGAATCCTACCACTTATAATATTTAAAAAAATGAAAGAGATAAACAAGGTTAACGAAAAAAGCTGACAAAGCTTTGTAGAGCGAGTATTTTGAGGGAGTATTTTGCTAAGGCATGCAATATTTTTTTCAAATATAAACACTCGGAAAACACTTTTGTTTCTTTTGGGAAATGAAAAATTATGTTTAAAGATAAATAGTGAAAAACATAACAAAGAGACGAGGAAGGAAGGACTGATTACTTTTTGTTTTAACGCAGTAGACGATACAAAAGATATTTTTTTCAAAGAGACAATATACAGACAGAATTAAGAATGACTGTATTATATAATGTATAATATAAAACTATTCATATTAATTTTTAACATAGTGTTAAAATACAGATAATGCCATAGCACAGTAAAATGTTATATAGAAAACTGTCACTATTTAATTAACATATAGAAGTCACATACAAATATTTTAAGTATTTGTAGAGCACATAATTATAATATCATATTAACCACTTGATTACTAAATAACAATATTGCCTAATTTTTAATATCAAAAAATGGCCTTTTAAAAATATTTTCGGAGTGAATATCCAAAATAGTATGTTTGATAATTAACTTTCTACTAATCAACTAACTAATATGATTATTTTTAAAGTTATGCATCACAAAGAACCATTTATGTTAAATATATGTAAATGGTTTTTTGTGATAAAAACCCGGGAGGATTTTAAGATTTTCAAAAAAATTACAGCAGCGAAAAAGTGACTAATGAGTTTTTTAACTTTTACTGACCTGTGATAAATAAAGAGTTACTAGTAGTTTTATGTACGGGTACAATTTTTTATTTATTTTTTAGGTAATTCATACTTTGCGTATTCAAGTCCCCATGGTTTCAATGATATCATTACATCTCAGAGAAGAAGAGAGTGAGCATTCTAAGCGCTACACGTCAGTGACTCAGTCTATGAATAATATCTGCGTCAACATGTCGGTTCTTTGTTAACCACGAGTTTTTTTTATTTTTCGCGCTTTCATATTATTTGACATTTAATGCAGAGTTAAATGATTTTTATAGATAATTTAAACAATTGACCAAGTATATTTTACATAATTTTAATTCAAAACATACATTTTTAACTGAAAGCATGTGGGGTTAAACGCTGTCGCTTTTGGAATACTAAGCCGCGAATGAAACCAATGCCAGTTATGTATATTAAAGCAAATTAATCAATCGAAAGTTATTAAGTAATGAGATAAATATCAATCTATAGTCATGAAGTTACGAAATTTCTGTTCAACATGCATTGTTAATACCGGTCAATTTGGTATCTGTGAAATAATTGTAACTCGCTTTGGTCGTAACAACATACTCGGGACAAAGTTTGCCACCCGATAGGTAACCACGCTAACTTTGGCCCATTATCCAATTATCAAATCAGACTTTGCCGTCCGCGCGGTGGTAATAAGTGTGTTACAGTAACCGTTATTGTCCGCAGTGCCAGATTCATACGGACGCAATTGTAGCGTCAGTGAAACATTTCTGTAAGAGAAACACGACCAAGGGGCCCGACGGCGGTTGGAACGACTCGAAAAACAGGCATTGTAAATGTAAAAAGTATTCGTTTTATGGACAACTATTATCAACTACTTTGTACCTGGTCTACAAATTACTCAAGTGGAAATATTTTAAGCCGCAAATATATCATATACATATATCGTATGATATCGTTTATCGGTTAAATATTATGCTTGGCTTGTATTATTTGTATTTACTTGAAAGAATTAACAATTTAACCTAACCTAACCGATCTTGGATTTTGTTTAATTAATCGTTTGTAAATCTGCAAATAACTAGCCAAAATTAGAAGTAAATAGGTTAGTATTATATGATACCAATTTTAGATCATATAAAAATAATTCATGATATCTTAAAGTCAGGTGATCACACATAATGGAAAGATTTTAGGAATATTTTCAATTAACATCAAATTTGTGTTGTAGTAAAAAATCCAATCTGTATATCGATTATATATTCTACTAGCGATTACAAGTAAGCTAAATTCTCCAATTAATGAAGTAAAAAATCTTCAATGAGAATTAAGGCCTTAACAATAAGAAAATCAATAAAGTTAGATACAAGTTAAAAAAGCTTTCAACTTACGTGAGATTTTTATCAATTAATAACAAACCAGTAACTATAACTCTATAGAAGTCTTCAATATAGATACCGGTATTAACTCTTAGATAATTGATGTAGTCAAACTAGATAATTATCAGTATAATTTATATCTTGATGTGGATAGTTATAGGCTGTACTAAGCTGCCTGTGCTTGCACTCGTAAAAATACTACGCCTCTGAAAATCAACCATGTCTGTGATATACGTTAAGAGTTAAACCAATATACTGTCTTCCAGAATTTTAAATTCTTACCACGTTAAATTTGTTAAACTTGATAAAACATCTTTAACATTAAATGGAAACAAATTATCTTATAACCAACACTTACTTTATATAAAACACACATTTATGTATGTTATATGTAGGTTTTTAATTAATACAATCTTTCTGTGAGATCATTATTAATGTTTCAGGATTAAAGAAAGAGTAAGTTGAAACCTTAAAATGCACAACGAAGTAAAAAATAAAATATGTAGTACTGAATGTGGACCACTCGTAAAACTCAAATTTCCATGATAAGCCTAAATATTGTGGAGAACTACATGTTCCGCATTCATAGGAGACATTAAATTAATTATGCATTCAATGGCTGAAGACTGTTTTATTATCTAAGTAAAAGCTTCTATTTTGTAGAAAATTACATGTAAGTATATGGATTTGATGGTCAAAATTATTTTTTTGGTACAAGTGCATCCGTAAGAATGTTAATACACGAATATAACTAAGCTGAAAATAGGTTCAAAAAATTTAGTTTTCAAATTAAAATACATTAAGATTGATAATAATTATTATTATTTTAATAAGGATTATTAGCAAATGGCTTTTGTATTCAAAACCTCTGATATAGATTGTTTGAAATGGTTGGCAATATTGGTTTCAGTTTGTTATCTTAGAATGAACGAAGTTATAAGTTTGCGGCAGGACATTTGTAAAGTCGGTTATACTAAGCACTTATATGTAACAACTAAGAGTTACTTGATGGGGAAAACAATACAGCAGCTTTCAAAGACTATATTTGTTAATTAGTATCAAAATGAACCAGTTTATGTTAACATAATGGCTTACAGTTACCTATGTATTATTTGTCGAACATCGTAATAAAGTTTGTATGTATTAATAATAATATAAAATGTTTTAAATGTTAATATGTATATAAATGAGATTAACATTTGAATCAATTAAAAATTTAAAAAAATCAGTAAGAGACCACTAAATATTGAATCAAAGAAGCGACTCAATTAACAAAACCTCATTATTTTGAACATATAAACAATGCCATTTTTATGACTGCCAATTAAAATTGATAATATTTATATGAATTAATTTTATTTTTAAAAACTTTTAATATATGATTTTGATAATATCTAGAATTCAAAAAGCATGCAAGAAAAAAACAGATTTTTAAAAAGATCCTAGTCAGGAGATATTATTTTTGGAAGTTCGTTTGAATTAATAATAAATTTATTTCTGAAATTATTTCCTTTGCAAATAAAAAACACATTCATGTATATAATCTTAAATTCCCAGAATTAAAAAAATCAAAAACAGTAAGTAACATTAGTTAACAGTAATATTTTATTACAGAGAATTATGAAGGCGCGGTGGCCATATGCACCGCATAGCAAGTGGATATAGCAGAGAGAGAGATAGAGTATCATATTAAATCTTACTTGTGCAAGACTCTTATCTTATAAATATATCAGTATTTTTTATATTTTTCTACTTCTTTCAATTGACAATTGCGGCAATTGTATATTATATTCAATTTATAAAATAATAATAATGAATTTTATTACTTGAATAAAAAAATGTACGAAATTTTCTGTAATGTTTACAGGGCAAACAAAACACGTGTCGTTCAAATAATTGTAATGTGGATAAATAGCTCAAAGTAAATAAATAAATTACGAACAAACATCTGACCTAATAAAACAACTGAGAGAATTAGGATTCCAGATAAAATAATTTTGAAGGTCGATTGAAAGACATATTTTTTTTTTTTTAAACATCTATATATTAACCGTCTGGTGTTCATATGCATTACGGTTCATATTTATTACGTATACTTGGTATTTATTTTTTAAATAAAAATCTGAAATACTCTCCGGAGTTCAGTAATACATGGTCAATACTTCTCATTGGGAGACAGTTGCCCAGGGCGGATTCTCGTACAACACGAACAACTTCTGCGTCTTACATCGTCCCGCAGGCAGAACGGGTAAGGTGGCCGTCAGCCAATGAAGCTACAAGTAATTAAGTTGGTTACTTCACTTTAGTTCCTTTTGGCTTACAGCGTTAAGATTGTCTTTTCTTATCTTATATGGAATATGCTCCATCACAAATTTAACATTACAACCCCTCCATAAAAGTAATAAGATTTATTGAGTGAAGTAATAAAATACATACAGTTTTTAGTATCCATATAAATTAGATATATTCAAAATCTATAAATTGAGAAATTTTCCTGTTTGTCAATAGGAACTTATTATATGTTTCAAATTCAATTGTGTCAATCATCATACAGATAATGGAAAAGTAAAACAAATGAGAGCATCTTTATCTAGATCAATGGTTTCCAAAGTGATTCCTACTGACCCATAGAAGTTTTTCTGACCGATGAGATGGTCCGTGGTAAATTAAAATTAATTTGGAGTTGTATAGAATATGTCAGAGTATCCGCAAAAGGTTTTAATTCAGACAAAATTAATATTATGCGAGCTAAAAAAAACAAGAAATCATAATTTAGTGAAATTACTTTTCACTTATTTTTTACATCTATTATATACGAAATGTTTTTTGTGGGGCTGCGGATTGCTTTTAACAATATTGGAGTCACTGATCTAAATTCATACGATACTTTAAAAATACACATAATATATGCATATTACTCATGGCAAAGCCATCTTAGTATACCGTATAGATATATATTATAATATGTATATGTAATGTAATGTATAGTGTTTTTTTTCTAAGTGAAGTATAATATAAACCTAAACGCCGTATATATAATTTAATTTTCTAGATTTCTATAGTTTAAAATGAATTCAAAAAAAAAGAAATAATGTAGTTGGTTCGATTAAATTTGATTTCCTTAACTTTGCTTCAACTGCCAAACGCCAATTGGTATAACCGTTCTTCTGACTAATGATAAAAAGTTACTTAAGCTTTCTCTACAAATTTATCTTCCCTTCAATAGGTGAAGTACATAACACTCCTAATTTCCAGCGCCATTGTCGTGATTTTTAAACTTTCGCCGGAAAAGCACCATTAATCATTGCAGGCAGTCTGTTGTACGTAAGTTCGTTTGCTCATTTTTAAAGAAAGGTTGAATTATTACCCAGACTGAGCACTTATACATAAAGTTTTGTTCTTACGCACGTACTTGCCTATGATATATTTTTTCATTATACCTGAGGGTGTATTTCAATTTAACGTAAATTTATTTATGGAATATTTTTATATTACAAGAAACAAAATAACAATAATTGTTTAAATTACGTATTAGCATTTTTTAAATTGAATTACCACAAAACTATCTCTTACTTTATATTATACTCAAATTATTTGTATTTCAAAATATATTACAATTAACTTAATAACAAATAATCATCCTTTTGTCATTAATCATACGTTAGTTAGCATCGTATTTTAGTAAATTCATATTATATTTTTTTACCATGTTTGCTCGAAAGTGGAGCATATGTATGAAGATGTCGGCACTGAAAGTGAATTATATGAAATTCTGCAGTGAAAAGAGATGTATGGAGAGATTATTTTTTACGATTATTGTAGGAATTTCAGGCAATTTTTACCCCAATGAGCTTCCAGCTATGCATTTTCGTATTGTTAAAAATCTGAAATAAATTGTCACACAAATAAACTTTCATTGGCTTACCAAGCCAATTACATAAGTTACTTAAATATCTAGTTAGAGATAATTTTGAAACATTGATGACTAAAACAATTTTCAGTATTTTCTATTTCCCTACTAAAGTTTTAGTATCTATTTTGTGGTTATGATGTCTATATTTATTTTAGATTTGCCCAAAATAACATTTCATTTGATTTTTTAATTTTAAGTTTTTTAATTGTGAAAATGTATATATATATTATAAATATTATATAATGTTAGAGCTGTAGAATACTATATAGAATAAAAGAAATGATGTAGAGATAATATATCCACAGATAGAAATCACGAATCAAATATTAAATGGCCAAGGGCATAAAATAAATCAAAAATAATTTATGCATTTTGGTAAAGTTCGTTTATCACAAAAGGTGATAATGAGGTAGTCGGTACTAAAATTTTCATTAAAGCATCAGAAAATATCATTAGGAAATGATTGTTATAATGGCATAACGTAACAAATGGCTGCATCTCGATAAGCGTATTTAACAGAAGAAAGTTTTGCTGTTTTGATAACAAATTATTAATCACCAAAGTTTGTCGAGAAGATGTTCAAAGTGACTCCAGAAACAAAACCGAGCCGGCGAGTTATTTTGGTTCGTTATAATTAAGACAAACTCATTGGCCGAATACCTATGTTTTGCCTACCGATTGCCTTACAAATTCAAAGGCAATAAGTTTTCATTGTTTTAGTTTCATTGTTTGTAAGAGTATTTTCATATGAAATTTACTTAAGTTTCCAAAATCCTTTATTATATATCCTGTCTAAAATGTCCTAGATAATCATTGGTGTCTTAAATCTAGAAAAATAATATACTACTACTTTTATTTCATTGCTTTGCCTGAAATAGATTCAAACTAATTCTTATTATTATACTATTCAAAATTATTTTATTCATTCTGCTATTAGATATTTATTTTAATACATGACTGTAAATAATATTTTTAGCCTCTAGTGTTAATCATAGATGATGCCGTTAAAACGTAAAACTAATATAGTTGATATCAAAATATTATCTGAAATAATATATAAAAAATTTCACTTAGCTAATCTTTACAATTTGAGAGAACTTCTTGTGACAGAGAGATATACACATGTATGTTATGTTTTATAATAACGATTACTTTTCTTCTTATAATATGACGCCAACTTGATTTAAGGTGAAACGCCATATGATTTGTTAATTATCAGTTGTATTATAACACTTATAAGCATCTACAATATATCAGTAAGTTTAGGTATCCTGTAAAGAATAATTTACATATACAATTTAATAAGTTGATATTAACCATTATAAATATAATATTTAAAAAAATCTTTGAAACGAGCAGCATTTTCGTGAAAAATCAAGATTAAATTTTTCGGTCCGCTTCCATAGTAAAAAAAATATAATCGTTTATATGTAAATTAATATATATATATTTATAATAATAATAGTTATAATATTTCAATTTTGAGAAAATAGTCTATATCGAACCCCTAATATTTATAATTTATTTTATTAACCCTAATAAAAGCGATCCATTCAATTGAATTTATACCCTAATTTTACGAAGGTGTTATTACTACATAAAAGCAGTATTATTGAATTAATATCCTTTATTATAAAGAACATACAATTTAAAGTGATTCTGGTAGGTTCAATAAACGCTTTATAATTATACTAAAAATGTCATAAAAATATGGAACATTCAAATTTAATCTGAATGGTCTTAATCTATGTTAATTTTTTCATATGCGATTAAGAAAGCTTTAACGGCAAAATTTACGTCATGACAAAAGTATTAAAAAATACATTAATGAATATTTTGAGGGATATTTTATATCAGAATAAATAATCCAAAAACTCGTGTAAATTTGCATAATTCTGTTTAATGAACCCTGGCTCAAAACTAGCTACTGAATAAAATTATCAGTTAAATGGAACTGCGAAAATGAAAAGTTTTTTTTTGTTTGGATTACTAAGCAATCGCGTTTATTAAATACAGCAGCCAAGAAACGGAAGGAATCTTAAATACTTAACAAAGAACAACCAACACGCTTCATTTATGCAAATGTTTTATTCAAATACTAAGTTTTTTCAAGCCAGTGCCGAGGTTGAATATGAAATAGAATTATTAGTTTTGGTCGAATTAATTCAAAAGATGGCTTTGTGAAATATAATTATTATTCAAATTAGAAACAGCAAATCAACAAATATAAGTTTTTTAGAATTTTGGTAAATCGTTCTTTCACATGCCATGAAGCTCAACATTATTCAACTTTTGTTACACAAAATATATTTATATCGATCGATAAAAACTAAACTGCTAAAATAAAACACGTTATTTGTAATATTTCAAAAAATCACATTGTTCTCAAGTACATTACTAGCATCACGTCCGCTCTGAAAGTGGATATATATATATGGATCTTCATAGTGTAAAAATATTCACTCTAGAAAAGGCTTATCTATCTGTTAAACATATTGTTTTTATCACGAAAATTTATTTTTAGGTAATTGTTCCAGAATTTTTTATTAAAAAAACTCTTAGCATCAATATTTAGAACCATAACCTTCGGCATAGAAGTGTACACGCTTATATTTCGGCCACGAAACAAGTAAGAAGAAAAATATATTTAATAAAGCAATTACACATCCTTCTTTGGTCCAACTGTTTCATTAAATATCTGATATACTATATTTGTCACACAAAATATGCCTATTTATCCAGTATTTTAAAGCAATTCTTTAATTAAAACTGATATATGATAGCCAATTTTAATGTTTATTATGATCGGATATGTTGAATAATGGTTGTATAAAATATCTATGATACCACATTGTTTATAGAAATATGGGTATTTTTGTATTGTGCATTTAATTAAATAAAGCAACTAAGCTTTGATCCGGCGGTTTTTTTGAAGGTGGTTTCAACGTTTTTGTTAACTTGAAAAAATACACAAACCACCTTACATATCACTGCCTGTGGAATTGAAAGCAATATTCAAAATTGTACCCAATAGCGCGATAAAACTTTGTACCTCGTGATTATATTTCCGCTTTGTGGTTATGTAAAAGTGAGTATGTATTATTTTCATTTTATTTTTCCACACAATTTTTGTATGGATTTTTTGATACAGTTTTCACTTTGACTGGAAACTAGGCATATTAGAGTATGAATTATTTTTTCAATGCATATCGATAGGTATATGTCAGAATATATTTCAGATATATTTCCTTTTATTATTTTTCGTATGCATCAGACACGTGTTAAATATTATAATATAAAAAGATACAATACTAAACTAAAAACAATAATAGGTATGCTAGATCTTTTGGTATTTTTTCAATGTTTAAGACATGACGATAAATAATGAAAAATAAACGAAAAATCAGAAATAAAATAGTCAAATATTTGTTGAAAATTGTCTAGAATATAAACCTGTATTTAATTACAAGCTTCTTTATTGTAACGTTCATTCAAACAGAAACATACAAATTGGAAAGCATTTATTTGGTCTAGTGTAACCTAGTGTGTCACACTTAGTTATAAATACACAATTTTCAAACTCACACGAGAAAAAAGCTTAAGTATCATTATTTCTGTGGCAATAAAAATCGCTACAGGTAAAGGTTTTCGAATAACTTAAATAAAAGAATTATATTTTAAGACTCTTTTATATAATAAAATAAAATATATTGGCCGTCTAATTTTAGTTTTTTTCAATATAACCTAAAAGCATACTTCAAAAAATTAGACTGCAATAGATTGATCGATAAATAAAAAAGAATATTTTAATTTTTTTTTTCTTAAAGTCAACAGACGTAATAGATTGATATTTTATAGTTATGTATTCAGATAGATTATTGGTGGAATAAACTAATTCCACCATATTAATGAACTTTGATTAACTAAAAAAATATATATATGCTTAACATGAAAAAATGTTATATTATTTACCTCATACGTACATGGAGAAACTATTTATGAAATGCTTTAAAGCATTCTTGAGGTCGAAAATTAAAATAAGATAAAGCTCTACCTAGAGTACGATTCAAAAAACGATGAAATCGGATACTTACAGTATGGGAATGGTTTACGAAGGTGAGCGCTAAATATAATACTCTTGTTGGGACATAAGAAGTAGTTGCACACAGTGAAAATATATTAAGCAATGTGGCCATTATCATCGTTTTGATCACAAATAGAAATTTTTTGATCAAGCCAATATTTTAACGTATATTTATCAGCTAATCTAAAACTATGTAGTTGATGTTTTTAAACCTATTTTAGATATATGTGGCAATATTTTGTATATTATTAACGAATAAATTATTATAGCTCTTCTTTAAAATAACAGTTCTTTGGTAATTATACTTCTAACTGTATTTAAGGTTAAAGCTCTTGATGTCGTTTTACATTTGAATAGTAAATTTCAGAAAATTTATATGTTAAAATTTTATTATATTTACTATCTTTAACTACGTCATAAGTCAGAGCAAACTAATTATTTTTACTGCTCAACAAACAGTAAATAAGCTTGCGATTGTAGCTTTAAGCTTTATTGATAGATTGTCATCTTAATATTTCTTATTGGTAATAAAATAATATGGTAATAAAAATTTGTCTCCCCGGTAGCGTAGTTAGTAGCGTGCGCGCCTAGCAATCCGGGGAATG
>JAGVSQ010007818.1:0-14960 GCA_022683975.1 Rhyacophila evoluta
ACTATTCATTTATTAGTAAGTGACTATATATAATTTAAATAAAATATAAAACTCTTCACCATATACAGTCAGTTCTCAACTTATGACCATTTGCACTTACAACGAAAAGAAAAATTGTAAAAAAATTTGTAGTTTTCAGTTTTTGTAAAATATTTCTTGCCTTAAATAAGATGGGGATGGAGAGAATAACTTTAATATACTGCTAAATTATTCAACAGCGCCCTCGCGTGATGTTTCGTGGACTATGAGAAGGCATTTGACAGTCCGCACTGGGCTTCACGATGGGGGGTACTGATACTGCATGAATATGAGATACCACTTAAGATCGTGGCCGTGATCAAGGCCCTGTATGAGGATAGTGAATGTTGCATGAGAATTGGCAGTATAAAAACTGAATGGTTTGGGGTCTAGACTGGTGTCAGGCAGGGGTGCAGTCTCGCTCCATTCCTGTTTATAATTGCTTTCGACATCGTGCTTCAGAGGTCAATTCCACCTGACTGAGGCATAGGTGTGTCACCTACTTTGAGGTTATACGATCTTGAATATGTAGACAACGCTTTCATACTCGATACATTCGTCAAATATATACAGGATATTGTTGAAAGGTTGAACAGCAACTCATTCCGCATTGGCTTAAAAATAAATACCAAAACAACCAAGGTGATGTACAACCGCCCCTGTCATGACTCGGACTGGGCTTTGACGAGTGAAGGACAGGTCATCCAGAGGGTTGATAGCTTCAAACACCTTGGGGTTTACATCCCAGGGGACGGCAGCACGCATAAAAGAGCTCACTATCTGCCTTTCAATAGCTGGAGCCCCATTTAACTCAATGCGGGTCATCTGGGTGGCGCAACAGTATTTGGTCCGTACTAAGTGTAAGTTTTTTGACGCATCCATAATGCCAGTGTTGCTATACATTAGCAAATCAAGGCACCTGGTAAACTCAAGAGAAACCGTATACTGAGCTTTGAGAACAGATGCCTGCATCGGATACTGAGGGTGAGGTAGAATGACTTCATCAAGAACACAGAGGTATGGGAGTGGACAGGGTTCTCCATGTCACCTTAAAAGTCATGCAGCGGCGCTGGAACTGGCTGGCGCATGTACTACATACTACTGATGTCTCTGGAAAGCCTGAACCCTATTTGTCTATTCTTCCGACTGGTGGGATTCCAGTGTGCTGGCATGACCTGGGAGGATGCAAAACGGCTGACAGATGACAGAGATTCGTGGAGATGCCACGTGGCAGCCATATGCTCCATATAGGGAAGGGATATGGGAGAAGAAATTATTATTTAAGCATAGATGACATATGATGACAAAGGCATAGTGCCTTTTCTTAGATTGGTTTGATTATTGTTGGATTTCATCTATTGTGATGAAGATATAGCTTTTAAAAAAATATTGATTCTCGACAATGCTCCACACTAAGTGGAATCATATCCAAATATAAAAGCGGTTTGCTTACCTCCTAACACCCAAGTATTCTATTGTATAATGGATCAAGGGAGTATTACCAACGCGTTATTCAGCAAGCACTTGTCTATTATGATGAAATTTATAAGGAAAAGAAACAATAATTTATACAAAAAAATATGAGCATGTAGGAAAACAAGCACTATCACTGCAATTGCTCAGAAAAATGGACATCAGTAGCACAGGTGATGAAAATACTCCAGAATAATTGATATAAATAAATAAGTTGTAATTATTTATTTCGATACAGCTTATAATAAGCAACTAGAAAACTATTAACGTTTTATTGTAGATACCGATTATGTTATTTCTAAACATTTTTTTACATGAATTTCGAATTACACCCAGTCGAGAACTGACTGTATATCAGTAAGCAAAAATTATATTAAACATTTAAGTTTATATTACTAAGATACAAAATTTTATACTGTGTGTATACAATGCCGAATACCATAATTGAATTTAATAGTTTTACAATTCAACAATAATTATGTGTTATGCGTACACTAAACTCTCTTTTTATATGCCACACAACAAAGTACAAAAAATCGTTAAAAATAAGTATACTTTATGGTGTATCAGTTTCCTTGTATAAAAATCAATGGATATCAAAATATAAAATTCATTGTTGTTTATGGTATTTTAATTTTATCAAATAAAATCAGACATAGACGAACCCGCTTAGGCACATTTGGTAGGACATCACTTTCATCACTTAAGATATCCAGAGACTATGTAATGTTTTTTTTTAAATTTTCGGGTTCACTGGATTTAAACAACAACAAAAAAATTCGTGAGGTAGCACTGTGTTATTGTATTTTGAAACCATTTAAAAAGAGAGTTTGATTTATTTAACACTAGAAAGACAGCAAAATTTACCTACCTACAAAGACGGCAGCCGGTCAAATGACTCCATGTACTCATATCATTATAAAATCATTTATTCAATTGAAATAATTTTATGTAACAATGAACTGAACATAGTATTATGCTAAGTATATTTAAGTATAATTTTTACATATGAGTGTTTTATTAACATTACTGGAACCACAAAGTGGTTTTTTACAATCATCACATTCTTTATTAGTTTTATTTTGCATTTACTTATATAGCATTTCTCTTTTTTTCGCATCTTCTGAGTGATTGTTAGTGAAGATCGAGAAGTCGAAGGCAAAGGTTTCACAGACAATGGGTCAGAACCGGAAAGTTTTGCATCAATTCATGTATTTCTACTTTGTGCACTGGCTAAATCCGAAATAAGTGTCCTCCGTTTTATGTTGATTCTTGTCAATTTCTTGTATAAAATGTAAGAATTGATTCCTGCTAAATCTCAAATATTGAAGAACAGTTGTATAGGACATCTTCGAAATGCCGCTTTGATACTGTACTTCTTCGCCATCTGATCAGCCACATCCACACCACACTTGGTAGCGTTATAGAAAGTCAGTCTCGGGCTTATCTTTAGCAGCATGAGGAGTTTTGTATGAATTTGTTCCAAACATCTGATATTGAGGTAAATTTATCCTGTTGAAGTCGTGACCTTATTTCAGATCTTACGTCAAGTTGAATATACTTCATGATAATTCATGAAAAAAATGCTTACCCCCCATGTTATTTATTTACCGGGAGATTTTTGGCACCGTAAGCGCCACGAACATACCAAATAGCAATAAAATCTTCCAGTTTAATTATCGTGTCCTAATTGCCTATTAGCTTCCTCTTTTGTGAATTTTTGAATGTGTCTCAATATAGATTCGTCAATGAAAATCTTCCATGCATCCATTAAATTGACTTTGAAATTCCTTCTTGCGTATAATGTAGGCTCTGCTTGCTAAGTTATAATATTGTGTTGTGCCCGGCGACCACTTTGGGTTGATTCTGACTGAGATGTCCGTGTGGTCTCGTCTGTAGCCGTGATATGATCATGCTAGAGAGTAGTAGTGGCTAGCAAGCATGGACCCTTGCCATGACCACAACCACGATTGCTGCAATCACGAACATGGCGTACTATTGGAAGTGGTACCTGATTTTCCAGGTCGTTTTCTTCATTATTGGAGCTTGGAATGCTGGCTGGTAACTCATAATCGTCACTAATATCAAGTTTTGCACTTTCAGATTCACACTCCGATTGATCTTCTGGTAAGTTTTGCAGTAAATGAAGTATTTCACAATTTTGAAGTCTTCGAGACATTTTTCCACTAATCTATTCCCAATATACTGAATAATGAGTACGGAATAAAGCAATACACTCCAATGACTAACAAATGAAATTGAAAAGTTCAAATGTGTACAAAAGTACAGTCATATCACAATTATAAACAGTAAGCGGATCATAGTAGTCAAATAACTGCCGCCGTCTCTGTAGGTATATCATTGTTTTAAACAATAAACAATGAAACCAATAAAGATTATTTCACATATTTTAAAAGTTCTATTTAGATTAATAAAAGTCACAAAATATCACCTAGTTTGATCGAAACATTTTAGAATAACAAAACTTTCAAATTCAAATTGCAGTCAAATGACTGCTGCCGTCTTTCTAATGTTAAAACACAAAAAAAAAATTAATAACGGTACCTTCAGATATTTTATTGAAAATGAAAAATCTATAAACTTACATAACTATGCATAGAGTTTTAGATTACAACAGACAAAAACCATGCGGTTTTATAAAATAAATGACTAAAAAAAAATGACACAGTAATATTTTATTTTCACACAACCTAAACAGAGCATACATCACACCACAATCGACACTAAGATATAATTTGATCTCATAAAAACTTTATTTTATTTATGTACCATTCAGATTAAGTCTCCATTTCCAACCCAATGAAGTATTATTAATTTCTGATGGTCATTGGTAGTTATGTTAATGGTAAATTTATTAGAATCGAGTTAATGGTTTTTTTTTTTTTGATCATAAATCATGACAATTATTTGTCTATTTTCAGTTGATTATCAATATTTAAAAACTACATTACATTTGGTGTCTCAATGGAAATTTAATTTATTAACACTAATGTCGATAATACCTTACATATTATGTGAGACTAAAATCTTATGATTCCTGAACACTGTACAAAAAAGCATTAAAGCTTTTAATGCTTGTTTTATAGATAATATTATGGTGTTTGACTCCTAGGCCACCTACTATTCAAAAAAGCTCCAATAGTTTTTCGTATCACTATTATAATGTAACAACTAGTGCGTACCGTTTCCAACTTAACCCTTTTAGTAATAAGTAAATTTGAGTGGTTTATGCTAAAAATTCCAAGCATTTTTTGGCATATACAGATGATTTTGCAAATAAATTTAACAAAATTACATTTCTGAAGAATTTCAATTTTTTTGTATGGGTCTACGCATTACAGAAAAAAATAAAATACAGGTTATACATAGGAGTGTGTAAACTTTAAAAAAATGGAAATGACGACAATAAATAATTTCCCAGCATAATTAACACAATAAATTTTGAGGGGGGGCAAAGTTGTAGTATGAATATCTAATTTATATTTCATGACATCAATGTATCAACTTGCGTAGATCCAAACAAGAGCCTATAGTATTTTTTGCATACACATGGGGGTTGATCAATCGGCCCCTTGGTACCAGGAGGGTTAACCTTAATTGGATATGCTCGAGTTAATTCTTGTGGAAGAATTTCGATTAATACTTCAGGTAGTTGATTTAATGATCAATTGTGTTGAATATAATAATAATTTAAGACAGAATTGATTTGAACTTAGTGATCCTCTCAATTGTTACGGTAAAATAGCTGACAATGACATCTACAGTACAGGAAACCCTATGTAATAAGTTATAATTACGTTACAATGTGTTAAGTCTATTACAAAACATTAGTAATTGTGAAAAAAGGTGTGTGGCATGCATACCTACCGCTGATGTGCGGGAGGTGAAGTGGGAGAGGCAATATTGTTCAGAGATGCGAGCCACTGGTCTACCCGGACATCTGAAGCTGACGCCCTCTGCATGAAAGGATCGGCAAGCAGCGCTGCATATTTTGGTCGGAGCCGGTAGTTTTTTATTAAACTGCAGACAGAATAATTGTTATGATAATGTGAACTATTAACTTATGTGGAATTAGTGTCAAGTCATTACATTATACGCAATCTTACCAAGAGTGGACAAAGTTTTTGAAATCCAGAGAGAACTTTTGATTTTCAGGTAACATGGGTGGCTCTTCTGCAATTACCTGCAACAAGTAAACTCAACATTTAAGCATAGTGAAGGCGGAAATCCAAATTTCCAAAAAAAATATCATTTTTATTAATATCACTAGTATGGTGATATTTTAGTGAGATTACTAAATTGTAATCTATCAAGTTAACATTTAAATAATTATATATAAACAGACCTTTGATAAAATATCAAATTCATTTTGACAATTTCTGTAAGGAAATACTCCTGTGGCTAGTTCAACAAGTGAAATTCCTAATGACCAAACGTCTGCTCTTATATCATAGTCTGGTTTTTGAGGATTAGGTGGGTCTATTCGCTCTGGCTGTAAATTGAAAATAAATAAAATATTAATCTTCAATACCAATCATTCTTTGGATCAAAAGGCTCATTAATCTGTATATCTTAATAAAATTACTGGCACCTCAGAGTAAGAAAACCTCTTTTAAGTATATTTTAATTTTTACATTATATTCATAAATATAACAAATGGAACATTACTAATACAAAAAACTTCAAACAATATTTTTCTTTTTATTTTACATATTAGTATTGTTTTTTCTCCCGGGTAGCACAGAGGTTACCATGCGCACCTCGCAATCCAGGGAATGCGGGTTCGATTTCTACATCTGTCGGATTTAAAATAATCCCAAAATGTAGCACGGGATACCCATTAGGTTGAGCAATTGTCTGACAAATAATTCTTGTGAAAGTT
The DNA here is from genome assembly GCA_022683975.1 of Rhyacophila evoluta. Taxonomy (NCBI): domain Eukaryota; kingdom Metazoa; phylum Arthropoda; class Insecta; order Trichoptera; family Rhyacophilidae; genus Rhyacophila; species Rhyacophila evoluta. Next base: position 6,395 of record JAGVSQ010007818.1, read on the forward strand.
AATCTGTCAAGACATTTCTTCACATTTTGGAGAACTCCACTTCCAGAGTGGATATCGCCACATTGTGTAGTTCCATATGTTCCACTTTCGTTATACACTCATCCCTCGATTTATGCGGTAGATACGTTCCAAGAGAAAACGCGTAAATCGAGACTTTGAGTTCATACAAAATGGAAGATATGTTCCAGAAAATAAAAATCTGCGTAAATCGAGACTTCAAGTTCATATAAAGTAGGGGGATAGGTTCCAGAAAACCGCGTAAAACGAGTACATTGCATATACACATATATCTGCATAAGAAAAGAGAATTTTATTAAGAAATAGATTTAATAGCTTGACATAAATTTAAACATGTTTCCAGGCTACTAAAATCGTGAGTGACGCATTTCTATTTATTTGATTTAATATTTCTTCATATGACCGCTTTATGTGGTATGCCTTGAATGTTGTCATCCTTACGAGTTTGTGTGACGCATGCCACAAAATATATATGTTGTTTTTTTTAAATGTAATTTTTTCTGACCGCGTAAAAGTGAAACCGCGTAAAATGGGTACCGCGTAAAATGGGTACCGCGTAAAATGGGTACTGCGTAAATCGAGGGATGAGTGTATATAAAAATTTCTTAATAGTTTTTGTAAAAAAATATATTAGTGAGGTGAAAATCCATTTTAAAATTACTTAAGTCTAATAACTGGACTAATGGCAAGTATCAGACATTTTATTTTTAGAATATGGAAAGTTTCATTTAAAATTTTCTTCCGATTTCTAGCAGTTTTCTGAAAAATGCAGATTAGGAAAACAAGCTGACATGCAGCAAATATTATCCTATGCTTTGAGACAATATCTCACCGCCATGTATGCAGCGCATCCAGCACTTCTTGTTTTGGCTTTGGAGTCGACGAGTCGTCCGCTGATGCCAAAATCGCATAACTTGATGACACCTCGCTCATCCACTAAAATGTTTGATGGTTTCACATCTCTGTGGATAACCCCATGCTCCTCTTTTAAGTATGAAAGTGCTTTTACTGTCTGTAAAAAAAATTAGGATAAGTTTTATATCTAACTATGACGAAGTCAGTTAACAAACAAAATCCATTCGTTAAATCTCAATTTGTGTAAAATTCACTAAGATCACTCATCTAAATAAATAAAATTTGTTGATCAGGATTTCATAGCCTTAATTGCAAATTCAATGCATATTTTCACATAAGTAATCTTTTAAGACCCAAGATTTTCATGCTGTTTTTAAAGGGTGTTTGCTATGTTTTGATATTAAGCTTTTAAGTAAAATTTTCATTTTCCCAATATTTTCTTATTCATACTATCATTAATTAACTTGTGTGCGAAATGTTCTGCACGAACTGCAAAGATAACTCATTATTGAACTGGATATCATGCACTCACAGCAACGGTTACTTTTCCCAAAATGTCTTCCGGCACGGGTCCTCCAAGCTTCTTAAGTATTTTATCAAAGCAGGAAGCCATCAGCTCCATACAAATCCAAACATCAGCTTCAGTAATAAAACAGCCCAGGTAGCGAACAATGTATGGACATCCATGGGAATGTAACACTACATCCAAATCCATTAAAATTCGTTTGTTTTCTTCAGAGTTCCCACTACGACGCATTTGCTGAAATTATAAATTATTATTCATATTAAAACTCTCACAAACCTCACAGGAGTGAAAACCCATTTTAACCCTATGATAAGTGAGTTAATTTAAATATCATAAAATCAATCAAATTAGATATCCTGATTAACAAACAATGTTCTTTGATTTCCAAAGAATGAATAAAGATGATAATAAACTCAAAAGTTATTTCAAATTGGTAAGAATGTGTATAAAATTATGGGTCGAGTTTCGGAATGAAAGGGATACTTGTGGATTCTTTTGAACCCATAGGACTGATTTATGTGGCATTTCCTTTTTTTGTGAACAGCTTGATATTTAAATTCTTTTGTCTATTTATAAATCATAATAATTACAAAAAGAGCATAAGGGAATTTTTTAATGCTAACTAAACCGTTATTACTCATTTTTTACATAAAGTTTACGTATTTCTACCCTAAAAATATAAAATACAATTATAATGACTTAACGACGGTTGATATCAATAAACACATATCGTATTTATATTAAAATTAATAATACAATTTTATTAAGCGCACAGACATACATGTATACTCATACTAATCAAAGGATTAAAAACAATGATCCCAATTCAGTTCCCAATACTACAGTATCGTTTTAATATTTAGATAAGCTCAAGACAACCAGTTTAATTTTTACACTTACTGCTGTGTTACACAATTGCAAAATTCAATATAACATATGACACTAGTTAATTGGATCCGACAATGACTTTCATTAATTAACGGTAAGCATCAATGTGTGGATTATCTAGATAAAAAAAGAAATGAACTTTATTAGAGCACTCTTATATGCTACCATTAACTAGCTTACATAGTAGATGTCTCCACTTGACAACCAAGCAACTTTGAGAAAAACTCCGACTAGCGTACACCTTGTATTATTATATCTGTAAATGCACAAATTGTGACAAAATGCAAGAAAATAATTGATACTAAAATCATAAAAACAAAAAAATACTGTTGATGCTATTTTAAATTTTCCTTCTGTATATTATAAAATGTACATTTTGCAATGCTTATGAAGTTTATCTGTATAAGAAGACATACATATTTCATTCATAAGTATCTATGATGCAGTTCTGCCTTCAGTCCAGATTAGAGAAACAGAATTCAAAGATACTAGAACTGTGAAATATGCACATTTTAGATTTGAATTCAACTTCAATAATCCCAGTCTTCAATATTACACTGTTGGTAGAGTTTGTACACTTTTTAAGGTTTGAAATAATTTTAGTCAGGCCATGAAAGAAATTACCTTAACAGCTATAACCGCCCCCGAGGGTTTATGTAGCATTTTAACAACATGTCCGCATGTTCCATTCCCTAGTTCCCCTAGCTGCTCCAAGTCTTTGATATGCAGCGGATACTGTTTACTATCTGTGGTAAGGATACCACTCATTTTTATGTCCCGCAGCTGATTTTCTGTGTCTATGGAGTCTTTAGAACGAGGCTGGCAGGCGGGCACTTGAAGGTCTAGTTGACGGCGTATTCGGGGCTTAGTGGACATCACCACTGTAACAAATAATGTACACATGTTCTTTGCAATGTTTCTATATTACTTTTAAAATATAATTCTATCAGCCATAACAAGTGTGTCCTAGGAAAATACTCTAATATTTGCAATATGTTTGGAAAATGTCAACTTTCAGTTACAAACACACTATTTCACAAACTATGGAAAAAATATATATTCACCAATAATTTCTTTAGATTATATATAGAATACTAGATTGCTTGCATAATTGCGAATAGGAACACAATATGATATATACAATATTACTTTCAAAAGTATATTGGTAAAACACAATGTTGGGTTGGGTAACATTAGGTTGTGGATAAGGAATTGTCCTGCATTTTAAACTTATTTTTGAGCAATTAAAATAATATGAAGTCAAATACGTAGCAATTTGGTAAAATGTGAATTTTAAAAAATCAAACATATGGTAAACCACTATTTTGAGCACAAAAGTCTCAAAACATATGAGGAGACTTTTTTTAAAAATTGTTGTCATAATAAATATGTCTAATCAATTTTTGTTTAAAGTATTTAAAGTGTTAAGTTTATTAAAACTCTACTATCATGCATATTTCTATTATCTAAATATTGGGGAAGTATGATAAAATATTTTTGATTTGAAAATGACGGATGTTGAAACATGTCACCAACAGATAAATATAAAAATTGCCATTAGGAATAACCCAATATATATAATATATCTTTAACCAATGGTACAAATTTACGGGACAGCCTGTGATTTTTAGTGTAGGGTGATTCACAGGTGTGTATGTTTCATCTGAACCACTGAGGTGGCAATACAATTTCATTGGACATTTAAAATTTATTTTGAACTGATAAATTTACTTTAAATTTATTGATCAAGGGACTCTATTTATATACTTATTTCTCAGAAAAAACATATTTATTATTTAGTAACACAATAATACTTTTATTTTATCTTAACATTTTTCAGTAGCCATGTTGAATGACAATCTTAATAAAAAATTAACTGAAACTAATATTTAGTTTTATAAAGAGAGAATGATAATTCATACCGAAAACACGTGAAAGAATTGTAAAATACTCTGTTTAATAATTTAAATTCTATACATCATTATTCCAGCCCGATAATTGAATTTCGTTTATTGTTTTTACCAAGAATCCAGTTTCATGAATACCATTGAGATCATAAATATTTGAGTCTAGATAAAATCAGTACTAATTTATATTCACTTACATTAACACGAATACAATGTACCTATTAAGGAATGCGAAAACACATTTGAACTAAACACTCAATGGGCATGTTCTATTTATATGACAAGCCATGTTATTGTATCAAAGTTTCAATTTATCTCATCTGAATTGTAATATTTCGCAAAGAAAATCGATTATTTTCAGAATAGATATTGTGATGTACTAACTGGTGCTGATCAAAACAGGAATAACCTAAACGAGAACTGACATCTGCTATGGAAAACACAATTTTCACCCAATATTATATCGTTATCCAGATAAAAGATATTGAATGTCTAGAGATTGAATGAATTAAATGAACATTTAAGGGTTTGACAGTAAAAATGCATCAAAATAATGAATGACATTTCTGGGATCGACTACTGCAAACATTGTCTTAATGAATCGATAGAATATAAGATAACACCAAAAAACATTTCACAAATCTTCACAGTAAGCGCTGTAATTTATTTATGTATTCAATAAGGCAAATAACTTTACTTTTCCTTTAATAATACTATATTGAAGTCACGGTAATGTTCTAAATAAATTCAAGGTGACCTGCACAACGAAAGGGTGAGTTGATTTAAAGCAATATTAGTACGAATAGTTGTAATATTTACAAAACATTATATTTTGCAATTGAAACTTGACAAATTCACTGTATTTACGAAATGAAAAATAGCTGTCAAACGGAGAGTAAATGTCGAAGCGAAGGAAAACGTACTTGGTCTAGGTGGTCCGCTAGTAGCGGCCCTAGGGGAGGCATTCCTGCCTACATTATTTGATATTGAATCCTCTCTGCTCCGCGATTCATTTTCTGCTTTTAATTTTTCTTCGAGACTCTGAATTTTACTTTCGATCGACTTGTTCGACATCTTGAGAACTAGGTCTTTTGTACAGTTTGGTTCGCTCAGTGGGCGCACAAAATTTATTTACAGTATTCATAGCCTTCAAATTGCACTGTGCTGCTATTATCGGACCACATAACACACTAAAAACTATAATATGATGTCACAGACTAAAACAACAATAATCTTTCTAGATATTTTCAATACGATTTTTAAATTTTGTTACGGACTATTTTTTGACAAATTGATGCTTTTTACAAAAATTTTCAGTCATGTATAATTTGTTGAGAAATTTAAAATGGAAAGACATTATGATCTTTCATTAAATAGAATAAAATAAAACGTAATAAATTATGAAAATCGTAGATTTCATATATAAAACAATAAAAGCACAAATAAAATAAACTATAAAATACACATTATAATAATATGCCCATAATAAAATATTAAAATAAAGTGCTTTCCAAATGAAATATACATATATTCTCATATTGAGTGTTTTGCTACTTTTCCATATAATAATATAAAAAAATTCTATATTCTCATACTTTGATGGAATATATTAAAGACGAGAGGATATTGCTAAAAAGGCTCAGAATAGTAATTTATTTACTTGTAGTTTTTATTTTTTGCGGTGTCTATTATTTATTTTCCAAGTATTCCTGATGGTCTATGAGTATGTACATGGACCTGACATGAATCTTATGGCAATTGTAACAAAACTGTCACTGAATAAAAATTTGTTAACCTCCTATAGAGTATTCGAAAACAATATGGTATAAAAATGGCCTTCGATGTATGTCCATGTTATTTGGTAAAATGAAATCGTACTATCTTCATTTGTCAAGTCTATACTCGGCTATTATGGGTTTTGTTATCGTTAAAATAGATTGTTTCGAGTTGACACAATTGATGACACCCGGACCCGTATAAGACCGCGGGCATGATAATAGAGCGACGGTGACAGAAATGCAAAATAGCTATAAACAGATGAATGAACAAGTGAGCAAGTTGTTGTGACGTCAACGTGTTGTCGTGCTGCCGAACTTGCTCAAATACCTTTTTGGCATGTCTGTTTCTGTCATTTTCCTGCCGCAGCGGCTTCTTTCGGCACTTAAAGAACACGGTTTTAGAAAAAAAAAAATTTAATATTTTTGTGATGACATGACTTAAAGGTGTCCAAATCAGACATCTTGATTTATTTTTAGGTTATTCTGGAAATTGGCCTACTTGCGAAATCTCCATAATAACTTGAAAATAAAGACCAAATTCCAGAATAACATGGAAGACTTGCATAATACTAGTATGCACAAGTTAAACAAGAAATTATAATTTTGTGAAGGAAGTCATTTCGATTTTATTTGCTCGAGGGCGCTGAATATGAAGCTACACTGCTGATTTCAGTGGAATTATTGATGTACCTCATTTGAACTAGTTATATAAGCTATATATATGCAGATTAATCAATACAAATTTTTAAGTATTTTTATTTTACCGCAGTACATAATGTAAATGATTATGGCCAATTTCACGTTTGAAATGGATCAGAAATGACAATACATAGATATCAAAAAGAAATTTATTAGAACATATAGGAGACAGTAATTTATTTTTTCTTTTTTGATTCAATATTTTGCATCGAAGTAATTTTGATTGGAAGTTTACCATTTGTTTTCAAAAAGTTATTTTTCTTATTTCTTTTATTATTTTTTTTCTTAGGTTTATTATTCGTAACAGAACATTCCCATTTATTATCAACTGCATCATCATCATTATCCATTGTAATTGTTACATAAGGTATACAGCTTTTGTTGATTTCCTCGAAAATTTTATTCTTTGCTTCAGTTTCATTTGAAATTTCTTCATGCTTTCGCTTCTTGCTTGTGGAATCTAAATCAATTTCATTTATAACAGGTTCTTTTTTAATATCATTGCAAAATTTTACCAATGTTAAACAAGTGATTCTACAGCCCGTGCTTAGACAACATTTTTCTTTCAATTCCATTTTAGAAGATTTGTATTTCCATACTTTTATATGACCAGAACTGGAAACAGTGAATATGTGACCATTGTCATGAGCGATTCCTTTTACTCTCTGTGTATGGGTGGGAAAGATGGCCGTCTGCCCAGATTCAATATCAAAAATCATGACTTCTCCATTTTCTAATCCTACAGCCGTTACAGTTTCGGTAATCCAAACCATACAGATGGTTTTGCTAGGGCATTTTAAAACATGTTTTACTGCAGCATTTGATATTGACCAAACGCTTACATCATTGTATCCCGTAAGAGAGAATTGTTCACCTTCAGGGCTCCAAACAACTGATAAAGGATTAGCAGCACCTTTGCTAGCTAAATTGATAGCATAAGCCTGTCGTCCTTTAACTAAATTCCATGTTCGCAATGTGTGATCATCTCCAATTGTCAAGGCAAGCTTGCTGCTTGGATGTATTGCGATGTAGGTGACAGCTGATCCTGAAACAAGACAATTTCTCTCTATATTTTTGCTGTATAATTTATTTCAATTAGGAACCAGGTTTGTAGAACCTATCTCATGATATTGCATGGTCCATTTATATTAGAAGGTAATGTTTTTTGGGTATTTTTTGTAATAATGAATAATCTTCGATAAGCAACATTAAACAGGCAAAAAACAGTATTTTTCCCCTGGGAATTGAGTAAGTCGAGAATGATATGTTCAAATAAGCAGAAAATTGAAAAAATATACCTTTATGAGCTTTGGCCCAATGTTTTTCAATTTGCCAGTTTCCTATCTGAGTAACTGTTAAAGCTCCGTCTGCACTGGCACTGATGATATGACTTCCTCCACCCCCACCTGCAAATGCTACAGCATTTACAGTGCCATCGTGATGCATCAAAACGCGGTTCTCAACTCGTGTTTTCATATCATGGATGATTATTTTGTCGTCTGCGCCTCCCGATGCTAAATATCGTCCCAACGACGCCACACTTCTCACAGAACTTGTATGTGCATGGGTGGCAAAGCTTTGAACTAGCTGAATTTTATCCCCCTGAGAAATAGGTTAACATAAATTTCGGCTTCTTATTCCTGTGACTGTTAGTAATTGGTGGTAAACATGAACGATTCATGCCACGACAAGTGACGTTTCAGGATAACATGCCTGAAGTTGGTAGCAGAAAGCATGGCCGCACACTAATACTAATGCACTCACACGAATTGGCGTTTCAAAAAATTCGCGTGCTGTCTTTCTGTGTTTCTCGAAATTTTGCATTACTTCGACAAATTGAGATCTCATCAAATATTTCGATGGACCACATGCAAATGTACTACGACTTTTTCTAT